>JAPFSC010000288.1:0-26804 GCA_030777805.1 Fusarium sp. MBC 364 | reverse complement strand
AAAAAAAAAAAAAAAAAACATGAATTCACCATGAGTGATTCAGCTCCCGAACGATCCGGATTCCGGAACACTGATTTACGAGCAACGCCGACTAGCTACGCAAGACCAACCAAAAAAGCGCAAGCGAAACGGTACCGTCGGATCTTCCTCATCGATCACATCCCGCCGGTCGGAACCAGACACGATGAAGGACGGTCCATCAGACAGCAACGAAGCCGAGCCCTGGTTGAATCACAAGACCTTGAATCTATCCGATGAGGACTAGCCAACTAATCTGAAGGAGCTCTACAAGCGTCTGCTTCCCCTCCAGAGAGATAAGGACATCATGCCTCGTAGCTGCAAGGTCAGTGATCAGATACGCCGTATGATGTATGCGTTTTGACAAGCCTGGTGCAGAAAACATCCGAATGGAAGTCCAAGCTTATTTTCCAGACACTGGATGATGATGCATACTATGATCGACCTTCTGTTGGTCCAGAGTACGCGAGACAGCTACTCGCTAGCGTGAATGAAATTGTCAAGATGGCCAACAAATGTCATTCTCGGCAGTACGACAAGACGGGATGGAATAGTCTTGTCTATCCACCCATCATCAATGCCGCTATCAAAGACGTTGGCACTGAGAGGGATCATTGGCATCTGGACTTCGCGCCATGGTAGGTCCCTGAAGCGCCATAGCGTGCTGACTCAGACGACTAACTTGGTCTACAGTGAAAGAGCTGTCGTCCGCCCTCCTTACCATAAGGGACTAGCGTTCAAGCCTCACGTTGGCTATGTATTCTCCATGGTCCCGCACTCCGAATGTGACAGGCCCTTTGGTCGAGCCTTTCTCTGGGTTCAACGACTACAGAGGTAGGTGTTCTTCGCATCATGGGTAGTATCAAGGAAGTTGGCGAATGGATCTTGAATGGGTTTTGGCCGTGCTACAAGGAGCATGGCCTAGATTGGTACATTACATCCCCGATGGCAAGTCCTATCAGTTCGAGAAGGCGGAGCAAAAAAGTATATCCGAACATCAAGAATAGAACAGTTTCAGCTTATCCTAAAAATGAGTTAAGTTGACGTTTACCAAGGCCAACAATTTATCGGACCCAGAGTAAGCACATTGGGCTTACGAATCCAGTTTAATGTGTAACCCTCTAGCTTGGTAGGGATTACCAGGGACAGTGGGACAATCATTGGCTGAAGGTCATAGAGGTGGATAGCTGAGCGCTCGCGAAATGAGGCGGTTTGATGGATAAGATAAGGCTTCAACCTACCCTACGTCGGTTATAAAGGAGACTTTGATCTCATTTTTAACACGAAACGCCATGGAATATCTGATATAAACAATCTTATTTGATCCTACGAATTCTTGTATCATTAAATTGAATGGTACATTTGCATGTCTTCAGCCGAGACAATAATTCACACTTGACCTGCTGTATAAAAGAACGTTGGCTACGTTCCCAGTCTCACCGAAAAACATGACACACACTCTAACCACCATCCTAACTGTCAACACTGTAATAAAATTAGACGTGTACTAGATCCTCTAATCGCGTAGATACAATCTTCACGATTACACCGCCATCCAAATGATCGCCAGTTTTCGCTGATATTTTTAGAGCTGCCAACCCATGCTAAACTTTGTCTCGAAGTTTATTTAATACGAGTTTAGAGTAATATACAGCTTCTCAAAGCAACAGAAATATTTCATTTGCTTTTAAAATGCTGTAAGTACCTTCAACACATTTTAGACTTTAGAGGAGCTCGTTCTGTATGTGCCAAGAATAGTTCCCCCATCAGTCAGTAGGCTATGGTTCTGACAGTTTGCTATTGCCAAGTGGATGCAGTTGAAGAGGCTGGGCGACCTTCCTGATTGGCAACTATCAGATGAGCTCGAACACCGTCTGTCCCTGCATATAAAGTAAGCAAACAAATCAATTAAGACATCAGATCATGGGTCAAGATAGTGCTCATATGCGGCCGATGCCTCAACTATGCGGAAGTCGTGTAGTTCCTTGAAATTCAGGTGACTGAGTCCAAAACTACCTTCCCAAGCGAGACCGGTCTTGCGAACTATACAGGAACCTTCAACCTCAATCACATACCCCAAGACCATATGGCCGTCCACACGCCGCCAAATCACAGCACTATACGAGGGAGCCAGAGATAAGCCGGCTACAGCTACCGTGTTTGGAAGGTAGATAAGATATGATAATCGCTCTGCTGCTTTGCTTCCACATGAGCGATTTCGCAGATGCAATGCAAAGAAGCACTTGGCCAAGGCGTTAGAGTGTCAATGCGTTATCTTATCCTGGTTATTGCGTGAGCTACAAAGGTTCCTCGCGCTTAGTTGACCAGTTTCAGATCCGCTGAAGCTGGGCATCTGTGATTGATGGACGCATGACCGCTTTGAAGGGCTAACCCCGCCTATAGTCGTATTGCAGCAAGCGCTTTAATGCTTGGCAATAAAACGGATTTGGGATTCTCCGGCTGTTGTGTTTGGACCCATATCTTTGTTTTCACCTTGAACTCCCACCAAGTCAGCCTGCAAAACACTCAGCAAAACATTCCACGACTCGCAGTAGCTTCGATCACTCTTCATCTCATCTTAACTGTCTGTGCCCTCATCACAAACAATCACATTTAACCGGCCATCCCCACATTCTCAATGGTCAACGCGATTATCGACTTTCCTCATCGGGACGATGATCCTTGTCGCCAAGCTCCTCATATGCCGATCACTTGCACGGGAGGATGATAAGGTTAATGCTCTCTAGCAAATGCCGAACTGAACAACGGAACAACGGACAACGATACCAGAAAGGCAGGTACGCCAATATGCACACTCTCACGATATCACAAAACAAGCTTATCGCGGGGTATCCACCAGAGAGGCAGGTAAGGAAACTAGACTATGTTGAGTCTGGCTGACTCAGGTAGTATCCAGAGAGGTTGATGAGATCGTGTATATAAAGGATGGCGAACATCTCTTTGGATAATCATCACTCATCAGCCTCTCTTCACTCTTCAACTCGCTACTCCTCAAACCGCCACAATGGTCAAGATCGCCGCCCTCGTTGCCCTCGCCGCCCCTCTGGTCGCTGCTGCTCCTGCTCCTGTTCCCCAGGATGCTGGAGATGTCAGCATCCCCAACATTGTCGGTGGAACCTCAGCCTCTGCTGGTGAATTCCCCTTCATCGTCAGCATCACCAACAACGGTGGCCCCTGGTGCGGTGGTACTCTCATCAACGCCAACACTGTCTTGACCGCTTCCCACTGTGTCCAGGGACGATCTGCCAGTGCTTTCGCTATCCGCGCTGGATCTAACGTAAGGTTTCCGGTGTCATATAGAGTGTCCGTCAGCTAACAATATTCTTCTAGTCTCGCACTTCTGGTGGTGTTACTTCTCGTGTCTCCAGCATCCGAATGCACCCTTCGTTCAGTGGTTCCACCCTCAACAACGATGTTGCCCTCCTGAAGCTGTCCACCTCCATCCCCACCAGCAGCTCCATCTCTTACGGTCGCCTTGCTGCTTCCGGTTCTGACCCTGCTACCGGCGCTCAGCTCACCGTTGCTGGCTGGGGCGCTACTTCTCAGGGCGGCAGCACCACTCCCGTCAACCTGCTCAAGGTTACCGTTCCCGTTGTCTCTCGCGCCAGCTGCCGATCCAGCTACGGCACCTCTTCCATCACTGACAACATGTTCTGTGCTGGCTACACCCAGGGTGGTCGCGATGCTTGCCAGGGCGACAGCGGTGGTCCCATCGTTGACTCTTCCAAGACCGTTGTCGGTGTTGTCTCTTGGGGTGAGGGTTGTGCCCAGCCCAACTACCCCGGTGTTTACGCTCGCGTTGGCACCCTCCGATCTTGGATCGACAGCAACGCCTAAATGGTGTAAAACGATGGAATGAGTAGCTGAGTTGAAGAGAATCTGAATCTTGGAGAAGTGATGACTTGGATTGATATGATTGGAATGATGGATTGGATTACGTTCTGTACATAGTTGAGATTCAAATACATATGTTGAAGTACTTTGACAGTTTTATACATGTGAATGAACAGCGCCATATGGTCAAAACTGTTGTTCGGTTCTTCACGCAGTCCAGGATTGATCCAGATGTGTCACCGTCAAACCCTGAACATTAAATAAACAAATGTCTATCATTTTTAAGAACCCACTAATATTCCTTTACGTATTTCTGCTGGAAGTGGTCCGTACAAATATCTGAGTACTGTGTTTATTCTTATTCTGAGGTTGGATGACGAGCCAAAGTGCTAGGCTTTGATATTGAATAAGAATGATTTCTGTTATGCCTTCTTCGTTCAAGGTCCAGTGCCAAATAACACTAATTTAAAGCTTCGTTCTGATAGGGTCGCTGTCCCATCGAAGAGCATTGTACTTAACTATTTTGATTTTCTAACCTGCTGAGCAATCGGGTTTACGCTTAGCCGGACAAGAAACTCATATAGTTAAATACAATGCTCTTTGATATGAGAACGAACCAACTAAAATGAAACCACACTATCAATTCTCTTATATGTACAATCGTCTTCCTATCAAGCTTGCATTTCAGAGAGATCCTTTACAACCACACCTTTGAATTCCTTCAGCTTCTCAATGGCCTGTTGGGTCATAGGCCTACACATTGTTAGTGTTGTCTTTCCGATCCCCAACTGGCGTTACTCACGGAGGATAGTAAGTTGGGGGCATAGTTCGGGTACTTCGCCAGTGCTCAGCGCCAGTGTCCTCTTTAATAAGCCTTGGTCTATGTCAGCGGAATGATCAGTCTTCAGGCTCGGTGTCTCTTACTCTTCTGATGGTTTCAAGGCCGCCTGCCAGTCCTCGACCTTGTCGAAGAAGTACGTGATCTCCTGCACAAAATCATGTTCAGCAAATTGAATTTCTTCGCATTATGTAGGCTCACCTTTCGCTCAGCCATGTTTCGAAGAACAGACGGAATCAAGAAACACGACGCACAAGCAGCGACAGTAATGGGTACAATGTGATATATCGAAAGAAGTACCATTGGAATTGGCTTCGTTTCACTCGGAGTCGGTCCAAGGTCAATGCGTGGTGTGTTGTCGATTTAAGTAACAATTAAAGCATCGGACCAGTGTTGAATGAGGAAGGTGAGTGATGTGTTCGACAGGGGGTTGAATCGTCCGGACAAAAGATCCTGGTCGTCGTTCCCCGCACCTAGTACGTCACCCTCTTAGTAGAGATAAGACGTTTCATTCGCTTAGGACTGATTGATCGACGTCAAGAATACTGTAGTAGGTGGTCATAAATGCTCGGTTCGCATGAATGTTCGTCCGATAGGCCAGGCAGCAATCTGGTACAATAACGGGAGGTCAGGTAGGTACCAAATAAGTTGTCCTTTTGGGTCTTGGGCCGCCAGAATAAAGTGAGCCAATTGCCCCTCCAAGGCGACATAAAGTGAGCATGTTATTTTGTCTTCTTGGACTCACCAGGTGTTCAACAATCTCTCGAATGCCCAATAACAGATCGACATGATCAGTCTACCAGTAAAGCTTGGCGTAACATCAAGAGATGATCAGAGCTGAGCCTCATCAGCTTCTACTTGTATCCTCCACTTTACTATATAGGCTATCAGTTTGTGAATGATTTTGCGCTTTTTGCTACTTAGCTTTCGGGCATAAAGTATAGTATGACGCTGGGGCACGTCGATGTTGTCTCACAGACGAGATGAATGGTGGACTCTCAGTTACCAACTCCCTGTGTTGCTCATGGGCTTCACTGTCGCTTTAATATATCTGTGACTGTCAGGCTGCGGAATGTGTTGTTTCAGTAGAGCTGGCGCCAGGAGCGACACCCCTATCTTCAAGTCTTTTCTGTAAGCTGCGAGTCAACTATCTTGAGGACTTAGCTAACGTTTTGTATCTAGGTCCGCTTAGTTGTAACCACTGATCATGACCCAAAGACCATTCTCATATTTATGGCGAATGTCAGTATTCGTCTCCTCGACTGCATCTACTGGCCAGGTCTCAGCCTGGATGGGGTGACCGGCCAGTCTTCCACCACTTGCAGGTGCCTGCGGAGCCTGTCTGTTATTTCCCAGATCGCCTGCTGTTCGAGGTTCTGGGTCTCCGTTGTCTCTGAGAGACTACCATTGGGAAATGTGGAGGAGAGGCGATGTGGGCACACATCTCTACAGGATCTAAGGCTCAAGGACTGCGACAGCTCACAGAATCTAACCACCAACATCGGGATCTCTTGAGAGCGAGGACTTTTACTTGCGACTATGTATCTGGGACCACTTTGCCTTAAAGACAGACGGCTATCATCTGGGTCACCGGAATAGGACAGACGAAGGAAGTCTCGTGTATCAGATGTAGCGAAAGATCAATTTACTATGTGGTATAATATGGACAAAACGAACGAACTGACATGACTATGTACCAGGCTTCGAGATATTCCCATTCAAGCCTCTTCTGCCTTCTCCTCGTGTATCGCGCGTCCTTTGCCATCGTCACTCAACACCGACCCTCTTCTTCTTGGCGCCATCACAGCAGCTCTCACATCATAGTACAGATAGGTGGCCTCGCCCTCGTTGTCCAAGTCACCCCTCAACTCATCATCGCAACCGACTTGGATGATATTCCAACCCGCTCGGCCGACTCTCTCTCGACAGACAGCATTCATGTTGGCGAACCTCACCTCAACTCTATCTCCACCATAAGTCTTGATGTTGGCGGCAAGATTCTTCAAGTATGTGACAGCTGTTGTGTCGAGCATGTTGACTCGAGAGAAGTCGAGGACAACCAATCCAATCTCTGGAAGGCAGGAGGGGTCACTGATGTTGGCCTTCCTGCGAAGACGGGCGATTCTCTTTTCAGCAACGACAGACCAGTTACGTTCAGCCTCTGGTCCTTGGCTACCACTGTAGTAGGGTTGATGGAAGGTTTGGATCTCATCAAGAACCTTTGATGTGTTGGAGAAAGCATTGGGGAAAATAAGAGACTCGTTAAAGGTAAAGACTCTGGTGTCTTCGGGGATTCTAACTGTGGATGTATTGGAGACATCCAATGCCCAGGCAGGTCGATGGTTGGATTCGACATCGGCACCGGTTGAGGTGAGGCGGGTGAAGACTTGACGGAGAAGGACGTAAACAATGTTGAATCCGACAGCGACTCCAATACCGACTTCACTGGAGTGGAAGAGTGTAATCCAGAGTGCAAGCATTGACGCGATGAAGTCAGCCAAGGATGTCTTCCAGTAGCGGTAGAAGGTGGAAGGTGGCGAGATGAGTCCCCACACAGCAGTGATGATGATAGCAGCAAGGGTAGCTTTGGGGATCCAGTAGAGTGTTCCAACAAGCTCATACACGCACACAAGAACGACAGCCATGGTCACAACACCAGAGAGAGGAGACTTGACGTTGCATGATGAGTTGACAGCGGTACGGGACATGGCACCACCAACGCCCATAGCATGGAAGAAACTGTTGAAGAAGTTGGTGATACCAAGGTAGCAGAGTTCTTGGCTCTGGTCAGAGCTATAGTTATTCTTGACAGCAAAGGCGCGAGCAATAGCCAAGTGCTCAACTGCTGAACCGATGAAGACAGCAATACTGCGACCAGCGACTTCGGGAATGAGGTCTGCCTTGGGCATAGAAGGGGCTTGCTGGCCTTGCGATTGAACCTTGACAACATCGAAGAGGAAGTCGTCTCCTCTGTTCTTGTTGACAGCATAGCTGATACCAGTGAACAGAACAAGAGCCAAGAAAGCTCTGGTTGTAGAGAGAAGCCAAATGACTCTGTTACTCTTACTCCACCTCTTTCCGGATTTCTCGAGAATTGTAAGGAACAAGATTCCAGTGAATCCTATGAGACATGCCCATCCGTTCGCGTTGGGAAGCTCACTGAAGATATCATGGATCTGCTTGGCTGCACCGTCACGGACATTCTCTTCACCGAGAAGAGAGTCCATCTGGTTGAGGATGATTGTGATGGCGATAGCAGTGATGAAGCCACTAAGGACGGGAAGGGATATGAATTCGAGGAGGAAGCCGAGTTTGAGGAATCCGAGGATCATGCCGTAGATTCCCATCATCATGGCTGTTGCGGAGGCGATTTCTGATGGAGTCCATCGATCTTGTAGAGCGTGGACATTCTCGGAGGTAAGGAGGCCGATGAGGGATGTTGGACCTGTGGAAACATCTTCAAACGATTAGCTTACAATGGGAAGGATAAGGATGCTGTTGGTTCTCACCTTTGGTAGATCCCATAAAGGCATAGATGACTGCTGGAAGCCAACTTGACATCAATCCATACTCAACAGGAATGTTGGCGATCTTAGCATAGGACAGACCCTGAGGAATGAGCATCAGACCCAAGGTAAGTCCGGCAATAAGATCATTGACGAGCCATCTTGGATTATACTTGGGCAACCAGCCAATAATGGGGACTTTGTCGGAGATGTATTGGACTGTGCCTGAAGGAAGAGCCTTAGCTCCTTTGACGCTCAGTCGAGCTGCTCTGTTCCAGTTGGCATCGTTGCGAAGGTCTGATTTGGCCTTGTCAAGATACTTCATGTTGATGTGCTCAGAGTGATAGAAGGAGTTTGAGCTGATCTGAATAGGAGCAGTTCGATTCAACTAGAGATTCTCATGGGGTTGATATAGACTTTGACTACACACACAAAGATCCAACAACACATAGATGGGCGTGGAAACATACTACCGAATGCATCAACGCTATCTCTCCGTCATGTGCTACATTGCATAGATAGACAGAATTGCTAATCGTCAAGATCCAAAGTGTATCACATCTCACTGCTCTCGGTAACCATTCGCCGTACACCCTCCCTGGCCTCGCTGCACAGCGGATTGGGCGCCTTTATAAGTGTAACACTGGATGCTACGGGCGTATAACCTCATCCAGGAAATCATCTGCATGGACACCGAATACCGACAGATATCCATATTGCCCGATGACAACAAGATAGTTGGATTGGGTTTGAGGAGGGAGTGTATTCCCGAAGATGGTGTTGGAGGTGACAGAAAGCTGGACGCTGCAACCACTGGAACCGAAACTATGTGACCACTTCTCACCTCTCACTCGATAAACGTTGACGCCATGTTATTTTCGGACCCTAGATTTGGATATCAATATTTCTGTCAAGGCCCAATCCTGTAAGCTGACTTACATGGAACACGTTCCCAGTGGTCGTGTCACCAACGTAAGGGTGGGTTACGCTGACTCGCATGTCGTTCCTACTGGCTACATGATATGACAAACCTGTATGAATTCGGTCTAAAGGCATTGGCTAGGCCGTAGTAAAAACGCGGGGAAAGCAAGCTAGGCGAACTCAGACACGAGCTTCGCTTACAGCGGTGCTTGGTCGATCTCCCGCCTCTTTAGGACCCATGCTTGGCACTTTTCTCCGGAAGACATGGGTACCTGAAACATTTTCGGTACTTTTTCGAGTAGAGGAGTGCGCTTACACGGCTATTCGGCCTGCTATCATGACTAGACGTGAACTTTATTGACCTCTTGGAAGAATTCTTTACTGAGTCGTCAAGAACCTTTGCTATCAGCGTATCTACTATCTATCACCGAGCTGCCTAAAGTAAATCGGCTGCAGCGTTCTAGATCTCCTTCCCCCTCTCCTGTACTAGGCTACACATGTCGTTACATCGCCGTCGTCATTCAGTTAGACCCCTCATCTTCAGGCCACACAGCCCAACCAAACATGACAAGTAGCTTGAGCAGCGCAGCAACCCACAGCGCTCCTGACGTCCCAAACTCGCTCTTGGCGATAATACCTCCAATTATAGCACCAATGAGAAGAAGCACTGGTGCAGCCACCCGACGGTTCCTCTCCACATTTCGAGTGATGCCCTCGAACAGCCCCGCATCTGAAAACAGATCGCAGTAGATGCTCGTAAGGACAACACTGGTGAGAGCGTTGAACTTGAGCGCTCTGCTAGCAACTGCTTGGCCGCAGGACTGGAAGGCCACGAGGGCGATTGGCACGAGTACGTACCATGGCACCTCGTCTGGACCTGCACCTTTTGGTCCCCAGGTTAGAATTGCTGCTGCGGCCACGATGAAAGCTGTTTGGATGCCAAACGAGACGCAAAACACCCATTTGCGGCGCGGGCTGGTGGTAAAGACTCTGTGCAAGCGACTAAAAAGAAACGAGCCGATGGCAAAAGATAGAATTGAGGTTCCAGACTTTTTCCAACGGTTCGTCCCAGCCGTTGGACCCAGACCCAGATAGACCGTGTTGCCTTGATACTCATTAATATGGGTTGTGGCAAGAGACGACTGTTACTCTAACGTACCTGTCTGCATAGACACGAAGGCACCCCACGTGGAAATGGAAGCGCTGTCCAAAATGCCTGTTATGATATAACAGGCAAGCAGCATAACATCTGCCCAATCTCGACGAACATCAGAACCTAATCTGCTGCGCAACCAAGATCTAGATCCCGGCTTTGGGGCAAGCAAAGCCTGGGTTTCGTCATTGTGAGCAGAGATGCCGTTTTCTGCTCGACTCTCGCTGTTGGAGACTGTGCCGTAGTGCTGGGACATGATGAATAAGAGCTTGGTGAGTGTTAACTGGTAGAGGTAAATGGTCTTCTGACTTGGAATTGTCGTTCGATCTTTAAGGCTATGAGAGGGGTAAATAAGCAGCTGGATCGAAGGCACAAACTACGATAGCTCCCGCAACTTTAATCGCCAAGATATGTCCGTCAGTATGAAGTTTAGTTCATCTTGATAGCTTGGGTTCAACGTCTATAGTTGCCGCGGGACGTAACTCTAACCCCGCGTGATCACCGAGGTGTGCACTCTGCCACAGTCCAGACTTGTCGACCAGGATTCTACTCACCTTGGCAAAGCTTCTTGCTCTACGCCGTTAGTTCCGGCTTTTGGGTTGGAATGGTACTAAAATCGCCAAGATCAACCACCCATTATTCAGCTTTCATAAGCGGGGAATTAGTGGAGTTGTGCTTATTGCCGGCAAGCTCCAAGCTTTACTTGGAGGCTTGGCTTTGTTATGCTTTCGTCTTGATTTTATTAACGTTAGTTCCGCGTCATCTCGTTGGCGAAACTCTACTCTCTAGACTGTACCCCTCTCACCATCATCACTTTCTTTTCCCCTCATTTTAACTGCTTTCAGCACATGAAAGTAACACGACCACACCCAGATGCAACGCGACAACCTGTAAGAGTTGATACTCGCCCTCCAGATTATACCTTTGGTCCCAAGTCGGACAATTCCCCACCGTGTGCGCGCCGCGTGTTTGCAGGACGCTATGTGCCGGATATCCGTTCACACGGCACTCGTCAGCAATCGCGGGGGTCAATGCTACCTTGGCTAGGTCTCGTAAGCCTGTTTGAGAGGTGCTACTTCGGTGATCCACCGGCCATCGCATTCTCGGCGTCATGAACTTCTGGAGCCGAAGAGCTTGGCGATGTTTCCCAGACAACTTCAAAAGAATACTTAACATCAGAGGTGATTAAGCAATTGAGCTGCTTCACCCACTCAATTGTGTCAGCCAGAGACACTAGCACAACCCAATTGTTCTTGTTCTTGTTCTCTATCCTCGTTGACGTCATTCTTTCTGACCATGCATCTTACTCAAATTGCCTTTCTCTCTGTCCTGTTGGACATCTGCGCTGGTGTGCCAGTCCAGGATAGTCCTCGTGAGAGACTTCTCAAAGGTCTGGGAATCCCAGACAACTACCGAGGTGTGACTGGCGGCAAGAAGGTCCCCTTCACACCCGGCCACAGAGATCCCTACGACTCAGCTGTTGATGCTGTCGGGGATGATCTTGATCCTCTTCCCTGGCGCAATGGTCTAGGTGCTTCTGTCCTCGGGCCTTGGAATGAGGCGCGATCGCGACAGAGCCCTGATCTTGTCAGACCTCCCAGCACTGATCATGGCAACCTTGCCAACATGCGCTGGAGTTTTGCTGACTCCCACATCCGCATTGAGGTATGTAAATCGTTCTTAGCAATTTGACACACGCTGATCTGGAACAGGAGGGCGGATGGACCCGCCAGACCACTGTTCGCGAGCTTCCCACAAGTGTTGAGCTTGCTTCTGTGAACATGCGTCTTGGTGAAGGCGTTTACCGTGAGCTTCACTGGCACAAAGAGGCAGAGTGGGCTTACGTTCTCGATGGAGAGGTGCGAGTGACAGCTCTCGATTATGAGGGCGGAAACTTTATTGATGACCTCAAGAAGGGAGATCTCTGGGTAAGTAAACTGATTCTAGCGGTCAAAACCGTCTAACAATTCTGCAGTACTTCCCTAGCGGAGTTCCTCACTCTCTCCAGGGTCTCAGCCCCAACGGAACTGAGTTCCTTCTCATTTTTGACGATGGACGCTTCTCTGAGGAGTCAACCTTTGTTCTCTCAGACTGGCTTGGTATGTAGCCTCCCCGATATTCCGCGAAATCACATTGCTAACATGATCAGCACACACACCCAAGTCCGTCATTGCTAAGAACTTTGACCTCGACCCAGAGGTCTTCAAGAACATCCCCAAGGGAGAAAAGTACATTTTCCAAGGCCGCAACCCCGGCAAGATCTCAGACGAGGCCCCCGACGGCAAGAAGGCCAAGAAGTCAAAATACAACTTCACCCACCGCATGCTCGACCAGACCCCTCTCAAGACCAGCGGCGGTGAAGTCCGCATCACTGATTCCAAGAACTTCCCCATCTCCAAGACCGTGGCTGCAGCCCACGCCATCATCGAACCCGGTGCTATCCGTGAGATGCACTGGCACCCTTCTGCCGATGAGTGGTCTTTCTTCATCAAGGGTCGTGCCAGAGTCACCATCTTTGCTGCTGAAGGTACTGCTAGAACCTTTGACTACGTCCCCGGTGATGTTGGCATCGTTCCCCGCAACATGGGTCACTTTGTTGAGAACATTGGAGATGAGCCTGTTGAGATGCTTGAGGTTTTCCGCTCTGATGAGTTTAGAGATATTTCTCTCTTCCAGTGGATGGGTGAGACACCTAAGAAGCAGGTCATTGACACCCTGTTTGCCAACGACCCCAAGAACGCTGAGAAGTTCTGGGATAAGATTAAGGATGCTGATAACGAGGTCATCACTAAGCCTGATTTTTACAAGCATCGTGAGGATGAAACTGCAGGCGAATTGTAATCTTACAGATTGTACGAGCTATAGATAGCACAAGCGATAGCTGTCCGTGTATTTAGGATGCATAAATATTGAGATTGACTGTTTATAAGACATATAAGCCAAGATCGTGCTTCCAGTCGTGACTTACGCCATGACCAATGACCCCACAACCAATTCTGGTGATGATGTGTTAAAAAGTGGCATCATGTATGGGCGCGATCGCGTTCGAGACAGAAGCTGAAATGACGGAGTTCTGGGCGCTGCAACAATGACGTACGTAGAATCCAAAACATGGTACGCGAGAAGTGATCGGCAATCGTTTTCCTTGTTATGGCTTGGCAAGCTTGGCAAACCTGGCGATTGATTGGTGGACAAGGAAGAAGTTAGCTTTGGCTCTCACATCCAGGGTAAGGACGCGTTTAGAACAACGACGCGTCCATCGGACGATGAAAGACTCCAGCGAGAAGAAGCAATATGTTCTCAGCTACTCAATCGATGAAAAATTGTCTATTCAAGCTTCCGGTCCTCTGGAATGATCGATGTCTGAGGTATGTCGCGTCTGGGCAGCGTTGGTGTTGACATGCCTCACTACATTAACTTGTCGAACGTACCGTTGGGTGTGTGGACAAGCAGCGAAGAATGTCACGAACATGACCAACCTGGAAAATAGCTATCCCTTCACTATGAGCTTAGTCACTTGTGATTACCATAAGCCATTGTTGAGCTATGCACTCATGCTACTTGTGTTATGAGTCGCATCCAGTTCTGCTACCCTTGGACATCACCAAGCCGCAGACTTATGCCAGACTGATGACCGGGTTCTTTCAATCAGATGAAAGCAAAGGTTTCGTGGTCTAGCTGGTTATGGCATCTCGCTCACACCGAGAAGGTCCCCGGTTCGAACCCGGGCGTAACCTCACTTTTTGTAAGCCCGTTACACAGGTCACCAGGGACAAGTTTGCTTTTTGTCACATCGCGAAACATTTGGCGGGGATGGCAACTTAGGCTGATTCCTGCTTGTCATCGACTATTATACAGTTCTTTCTTATCTAAAGATCTAAGCCCTTTCCATCGTCTCTGGCCTCCGTGAGCTCGGACAAGCGGACAGAGTGGACGAGATACTGCCAGTAGGCGTTCAAGGTGCCCATGAGCTGGTAAATGTGGGTGATAACCTCTCTAGGGGCGCTAGGGGCGACAGGATTTGTGTCGTCGTCCCGGTCAATGGTCTTAGATAGACCAGGTGAAGTCCACGTCGTTCTCTCGGCGGATGTCGGGCCCACCGTGGATGAGGATACAGAGCTTTCTTCATCGTCGTGCCTATCGTTATCCCTCAGCATACCAGTATCGTAGATACTGTAGACGTCCTGTCTGCCCTCAACGTTATAACCACCACAACTATCTTCGGTGTCCCGACATTTCGCGTCGCACTTATCGTCAGAGACTTGCATATCAGCTGGCGGCTGGACATCAGTGCAGTCGCATCTGCCCTCAGTCTTTATGAGATACCGCTTGTTCCCTTCCTTGCAGAGCTGATGACATCTCCTAGGACTATTCCAAGCCACACGTCCGTGTCTCTCAATCTCCTTGGGTAAGCCGGCATAACAGCCTAGATACCTCTGAAGACCCGTAGGCTGCTTTTCGACTCGGTGCACAGCTATAGGATGGTGTTGAGCATTGCCTGGATCGAGCTCGAGACCAGTGTTGGTCACAGTGTAGTAATCCTTCTCACGCGTCGAGCCGCATGCATAGAAACCAAATCCAGGACATGGATCATCACAATGGTTGTCTTCCACCAAGGTATTGATCGGAGGATAGGTATCGGCGCAATAGCAGGCCCTCCCTCGCACCACTGCTACAGGTTTATGTTCTTCATCCTTGCATCGCCTGCTGCATGTGTCCCATGAGTTCTGTGACGAGTACTTGGGTGATCCTAGAGTGCTCGGGATTGAACTGAAGCAGCCCTGCTGACTGGTTCTACCGAGAACGGCAGACTGTATCGGATGTTGTTGACCGGATCGTAAGGGTCCAGGGAGAGCTGTAGCTAGGCTCAAGGTCGTCCAAAGGGCGATCGTTACTGGGTTTGCGAGAATCATCGTCTTATTTGGAGTGGTATGGAGACATAAAGAGAATCCCCCGAACAGGAGGGTGACATTTTAGGTAGACTGTCCTTGACTCTATAAACGATTTATGTGCTGGCTTCGCGAAGATCATTCAAAATTGTTGGTCACTAGCGTCTAAGAGCCACAGGGGTTTTCTACACCGATAGGGCCGATTCTCGCAGACGCTGTTTCTATTTGAGGCCATGAGTCGAGCATGTTTGCGATACTTGAAGCAACGACAGAGGATGGAATGCAAAAGCAGCAAGCTTCCGTGAATGAGACGATAATGATAAACAATGAGTGTCAGCGCCCAGTACTTGGCGTTATCAGGCCAAGTCTTCTTGTCGTTCTAGCTTGCTTCTATGATCCACTTGAAAGTTGTCCAGGGTCCGAGCTTTTCTAAAGCATGGAAGTATTTCGCTTCTTTAATGAGAAGTGGGCTCTTTTACGTTTTAGAACCCAGTTCCACAATTGTAGCCGAGAGAACTTTTGCTGCTGGAGTGGAAAACTCCTTCTAGTTTATGTTACGGCAAATTCATGGGATCTTAAGAGTCATTGATGGATATGGTTATATTGAAGCTTATCCAATGCCGTACCGTGTATAAACAAATGTTGGAAATGAACGTAACATGACATTTTCAACCATATAGTAGGAAATATCTTCTCCACCTAGGATGTATGTATCCTACCAGTTCAGAGTAGCCTTGATGGAATCAGCAAGCAACTTTCCACCAATCGCCTGGGTAGCAGCGTTGGGATGGTAATCACAACCAGCCTCCGCACCCTGACTCGGCCAGTCCACGAAATGAGTCTTGACACCAGTCAATTGCTTCATCGCATCCTTGAGCACCTTGACATGAGTGGTCTTCTGCGCATCAGCCCGAGAAGGATAATCATCGTTGAGCAAAGGCGAAGAAACAAAGAAGAACTGCGCCTTGGTGTAGTGAGACTGGATGCTCTTGACTAACTTCACCAGCGCGGTGGTAAGGTCTGCAGGGTTGACTGGGTCGCGAACGTTGAGATAGCTAAAGTCGTTGGTTCCAAGGTTGATAACCACAGCATCGGGTACCCAGGACTTGGGGAATGTGAAGCTGTTGTCCTTGTCGTTGGCGCCGTAGCGGGTATAGAGCTGGGGCATTGGGGGTGAGGTGTCGGGAGGGTTAGAGGCGTAGTTGCGAATAAGACCCTTTCCACTCCAAGCTACGACGCTGTAGTCCGCATTGAGAGCTCGAGCAGCTACGGCACCGTATGTCTTGCCATTGTTCTGCAGAGCAGCAGTATCAACGCAAGGCAAAACACCATCGAGACCGTAGCCGACGGTAATGGAGTCGCCAATGATCTCAATCTTGCGCTTTGGGGGCTCTGTGTTCACCAATGTACCATCTGTGGTAACATCGTTGATGACGAAGGTACCGAAGTTGGTCTCAGACCGTTTGCGTAGCTCAACAGTATGAGTGCCCTTTGGTTGCTTGGGAATAGCAATGGAACTGCCCTTGACGTTGGAAATGACAATGGGGGCCTTGCCATCAATGATCAAGTCAGCACTTGAGGTTCCGGTGACATCCTTGATGTTGATGGATGCTTGAGTTCCAGTGAAAGTAAAGGCGACACCAGTGCTTGGCCATGTAAGTTGCTTAGTTGCCGGGTTGACTCTGCCAACAAATCGGTAGTTCTAGATATGAAAATTAGACGACCGTTTATTATTTTAGTCCTGGCTTGACTTACTTGTGCTTTGGCAGCCGTGACGGCGCTAATCAAGCATGTCAGTGTGAGGAACTTCATCCTGGTCGTGGCTTTAGATACAAAAAATGGACCACCGGCAAAGTCAATTTGGCCAATTGACTAGAATAGTTACCAGCTTCCTCGAAACAGTTTCTGAGGGATATCCTATCGTTTTAAACATCTCGTGTCTCCGTATGTTCTTCGGCAGATGGCTCCGAATTGCCTGAATGGGTAATTCAATGTCTTGGAAATCATCCACCACTCATAGACCAGGATTGAGGCAGCATCATCCTAGGAACAATTTATGACAAACCTGCTTGGTGCATTGAAAGTGGGCATTTGTGTCTGCCACACCCTACTACATGGTCCCAATTCCTATCCTTTTGTGTAACAAAAACAGCTTGGTACTGTGGTCTAGTTGGTCATGACATCTCGTTAACACCGAGAAGGTCCCCGGTTCGAGCCCGGGCAGAACCTCACTTTTTGCACTTTTGCCCTTTGGCTATGATGTCATCACAACAAATGATGTCTTGTAAAAGGGCATCACGCACGATGCTATCTGGCTTGAGAAGGGACGATAGTGGAATGTGAAAAACTATATTACTGTCCTCACTCCAAAGAATATTTAATCTTGCTTTCCAGTCTCAGAATCTCGCAAAGCATGATACTCAGCCGGGCTCGTCCCCTCCAAAGGACCAACAGCTGCCACACGTCGCGCATTCAATAGATCAAGATCAATCCTCGGTCCAGTAAAGGTACCCTTCTTGGTGGTATACCAAAGAACAATAACAAAGCCCACCAGTCCTACGAACACCACAGAGACATAGCTCATGTTCTCCGCCGTGGCAGGCATCACGGTCGGAAAGCAATACTGGATATCGAGGTAGACGACCCAGGCAACCGAAATACCATTAATCCAAGCACCGCACCTTCCCAAGCTAAAGTATCGTAAAGGCAAGACTTTCTCACGTCCTCTGTAGAGGAGGACTGCTTGCGGAATGATGCATGAGGTTTGGAGAAAGATGATGGCTGCGCTGACCATGGCGGAGAATGCAGTGGACGAGCCAAGAAAAATGAGGCCGTATATCTGTGCACAAGGAAGATTAGCAATGGGAATTGCAGAGAAGCTAACGAGTTCTACTAACAGTGATGAAACTAGCAGAAAGTACCAAAGCGTTAACAGGGACCTCAAATTTTGGATGAACCCGTTCCCAAAATTGGGAATATGGTAAAGCGCCATCACGCGACACTGCCCAGAGTGTTCGTGACGAAGTTGTAGCTTAAAAGATTAGCGAAGACACCAAATGCAGGGAGGTGACCTACCGTTGGCGACGAGATTCGCGAAGAAGCAAAAGGCGAACAAAGCCATCAGAACAGACGCTCCAGACCGAGATCCTGTTCCCTGGAAGTAAATCTCGAACAAGGGTAATCCAGTACTCGTGGTCAACACAGCCTCAACATCCGATATAGCATACATAAGAGAAGCGGCAAAAGGAAACGCAGTAAACAGGCCCATTAACAACGGATAAATCATGACCTTGGGCACGTTCTTTGCTGGGTTAGGAATCTCCTCACATAAGTGAGCACCACAGTCACTACCCAAAAAGGCGTACACCGCGTTTCCAACGGCGAGCATGAAAGCAAACCCATCGCTTGACCAGCCTGTCCTGTTAGTAGTATCAGTAAAGATGAACTTTGCTGAAGCATGATTCTTCGTTATGGCGAAGAGGGTGATGGTCGTGGCACTGAGAGTCAGGATGGAAAGGAAGAAGATCATTTTGTTGAACAGAGGAATCCATCGTGACCATAGGATGTTGGCAGTTGTGGCAATCCAGATGAGCGCGACGTATATCAGGTATTGGTGCCAGCGCTTTTGATCCCAGTCAAGATACCATGCGCCCACAATGTCGAGAATCATGGATGAAACGAAGTTGGAAACTGAGCTTGAGGCGAGCCACCAGCCGATGACGCTCATCCAGCCATTACTGGTAAAGTCAGTGGGATTGACACCTGGCCTAGAGGCTAGATATTGACAGGTAAGATGCAAAGGGCTTGTAGTCTTCTCTGGCTACCATGAAGGACCAGTAGTACTGCGCACCAGCGACTGGATATGCGGATGCAAGCTCCGCCATACCCAAAGAGACGATTGTGGTCATGACTCCTGCGATTGGAAGTGACCATAAAGTACCAGCTGAGGAGGCTTCGGTCAAGCTGATACCAATTGATGATCCGGTTCCCAGCCAAGTACAAGTCAAAGTAAAGGACAATGCCCCCAGAGACCACAGCGAGAACCGACGAGGCATAGCCTGCTGGTATCCCGCCGCCTCGAGCTCCAGGGCATCGCTGTTGGCCGAAGCGTTTGAAGGAGTATCCGCCAAATTGCTCATGATTGATAGTCAAGCTCAAATCGTGTTTGCTGGAAGAATTGAGCACGTTGAATACCCAGGAACAGCGACAAAGACGCTTTATGAAGACCCCTCACGAAAGAGGCTGTCGATCACGAGAGCATGTTTCGCTCAGGTAGCACAAGAGTTCCGAGTGACTGGGTCAGGTCCAATGAGATACACGGTGGCGACAGAGATAAAGAGATTGTGCGACTAGATGTAATGTGACCTTATCTACTCCGATGATGTAAAGTTTGTGTTTTGTGTAACTTTATAGAACAAAGAATTTTGAGAATCGTCAAACTTTACGCTTTGACCCAGCGATGCGGTATGCTTAAATACCAAAGATTTACTAGAAATTATCCGCTATTGGGTTATCCTTATCTTCTTATCGCACCATGAGACACAACAACGAGCTTGTTGGTGTATGATTCTCAACGGAGCACTCCACATATATAGAAATCCGTTAATGGTGAGGGTTGCAAGACAGCTCGAGACTAAGCCCCTCAATTCATATGACAAAGAAAGTGCTGCGCAACCGTTACAATGATGGTGGTGACATGTCATTTGAGTCGCACGGTAGGTCGAGTCCAGACGGTCGGGATCGATGTCCTGCACACAAACAGAGGGGCTGATGAATCCGTGGAACAAAGAAACCGATCTGCTGGTCTTTGCATCCACATGCCCGATTCTTCGCGACTTCGCTCAAAATCTTATCATAGTGTGTCATCATGCTGTTTTGTAAGCTGTGTCGGTATCGCTGTGAAACGGAAACGTTGGTCTTCCGAGTGCAGCTTGATCGAGGTGCTATTGAAAAACCAAGACATGGAAATGTCGTTACTCGGCATGGAGGCAATAGGTATCGTTGCAGCTGGTGTAAGCGCTAAACCCGGCTGCGATTAGCGACATGGACATGCCTTGTAGGGCTAATCAGAACCACCGATGCGCCAAGAGCCACTAAAGGCAGGTTCGGAACAGCAATGGATGGCTAGTAAGCGGAAGAAAATAGGATGCCGTATCACCTCAGAACAACGGGACGGGTAGTTCGCGTGTTAGTCAGATCATTAAACAGAAATCTTACGATAGAGTACACCCGGTCACTGCTCCTGTCTTTGATTGAGATAAGACGGTAGTCAGGGAGCGGGAAATGACGAAATCTTTGCTGACAGGGAGGATAAGGCTGGAAGTAAGCTTGGCGTGTGTCAACGATTCCTCAATTGAGGTCTCAGCTCAAGACTTTCCCAAAGAATGAGGAAAAGTGGAAGCTGGGACTTGTTCAATGTAACTCTTAACTCAATGCGGCTGTGCTTACTCTCGTATGATGCTAGTCTGTTGGTAAGACGTGCATGTAATCTTGACCCTGTCTTCCCAATCTCATTGGTTTCTATCGGCATCGCCGGGAGGACCAAATACGAAATTGTCTAAATGGGTGGAATATACGATCCTTGGCCCACGTTCATGAAACACCTAACGTAGTGCTGGAATTATGTCTGGCGAATGATGGATCGTAGGGCTGAAAATACCCCCAGCAAAGCTGAAGATACCTTGGGAATGCTACCTCAGTCTTACTGTGGTCCTCTGAAAAGCCAATAGGGTCTCTACCCTCCTAACCACTGCAGCTTGGCTCGTATATTTTACCTGTTTGTCTGGACGTTGTGGATCTCTCATGTCTATTTAATTATATGTCTTGATCCGGTTGTTTCTCAATTGTTATGTCTTTTTTTTGTTTCGAATGAACTTAGCCCACCATGCCTGACATTCTCACCGGCAAACAGCTTACAATCTTCCCTCTCAAGTATTCAAGTCATGAGATCGATCGCTCAGACTGGGTGTCGCTCTTAACCCTTTGCCTCGCCCCCCTCATCGCGCATATCATAGCCGGTGTACCTTCGCCAACATACCTTCACAGAAGTCGACCAAAATGGCATGAAATACTATGCCACTACAATCCCACTTCGATACTCTGGCGATATGCCGCCATCGCAGACAGGCGCATCCGAGCTAAATGCTGGGACCAAAATGATCTCGCTTCTACGAATGCCATCTTCTGGACTAAACGAGGCTGGGATGGCTCTGAAGATATGATTGGTACCAGTGCTGCATACTGTTATCACTTGCCGGAGAATACGAGAATTGCATTATTCTCTAGAGAAATGATCACCACCATCATAGTCACATCTCAGGGCATTCAAGCCACGCTCTCACTCATGGGTGCACTTGATATCGACGGCACCAATGCTGGATTCGTAAAGTGGATGGGAGTTGACACTATCTTCTTTCCACTCGCAATGATTAGTCTGTTGAGACTGTGCTGCGCTTTCTGGCTTAACGATGACTTCGGATACTCCACCTCTCACTCGTTGGCTCTGGACAAGCGAGCCAACTCCAATGAGAGTTCCAGTGGCACTTTACTAGCGCCCATGGACGTTCCTCCTAGACCCCGTTTCCAAAGGCCTTCCTCGTCTTGGGGAAGCAGGATCTTTCGGTCTCTTTTCCTTTTCATCGTCATCAGCATCATAGTCCTAAACGCGATGTACTTCATCCGGGGTGGGCGACAAACAGCGACGACCTTTGCTGTCGAACTGGTCTACATATTCTTCCTTTCTATGACGGTATTCATCTTTGCGCCATATTTCTGGACAGGCGCGACAACATCGACTATCATACCATGTATCAACTCGATGGCATACAAAATCTACACCGCTGTGATATTTGGGGTTTTCGCGGCAACGATTATTATCTCTTGCATCGAAACTAGGAAAACGCCTTGTGGGAAGTTCACAAGTGGCCCGGGACTCGAAGCTGACATCCGTGCGTGTTGGAATCCGAGTGAGGATCTGGCCTCTCTTCATGTGGGCTTCAATGCATCTACCGCTACTCTGGTCGTCGATGAGTTCGCCATCGCTAACAAGAGTGCATTTATCCCTGTGAATAATACGCAGTGGTCAGCGGTTGACTTTACAGGAACCTGTTTTGGAAAGGCACTCAAAGAATGAGAGAGGGGAAGAAAACAAGTACTATGGAACTTATATAACCTATCACTTTAATGTTGAAGCTATCGCGGGGCTCGTTTCCCAAAATTCGATAATCCTGGTTAGGATCTGCACCAGACGTTGCATTTCACTACCGACTGTAACCTACGTGGCCCTCTTCCCCACTGAATATCAGTGGGGAGTCATGCAACGTGAGATAAATGATTGACCGCCCTCTTGAGGTTTTTTCTCTTTGCATCGCACAATTTTGTTTTTTCCCGAACCAACAGCCAAGCCATTGTCTCACATATAGGGCGTGTCTGATATACCTTCGACATGTCTTCACCCAAGACACCTCGCTCGCCTGTGTCGCCTGAAAGCGCTCATGATCCAGCAGTGCGGCCTGAAGATGGCCCAATCGAACCTGTCAGCCACTACTTCAGCCCCATGTTCAAAGTCTGTCCCATCTCATCATGTCCTAATGCTTCGTACAGGACACCGATTCTGACTCTTCGTATTCAAAGTCGTAAGAGAATATGAGTCCTAACCCTAGAAAAGCTTGTTAACTTGGCCAAGGACTGGGGTCACAGATACCGAGTCGCTAAAGTCTTCGATTATGGAATACAAGTGGGTTCACGGAAGACGCTTCCATGCTTATGGTGACGGTACATACTGGTAAGCGACGAACTTTAAAAGTCGGCTACGACGCATGTTAACCGTTCTCTAGGGGTGCGAATGATGATCGTCAGCAAGAAGCTGAAGACTTGATGCGCGTGCTGTCTCCAAACCTCACATATCTGTCGGCTAACAATCTGTTAGTCATGAGTTGTTCCGTATTGTTCTTGGCGGCAAGCTTTACCAGGCACCTATTGGCAACAGCCCACAAGTTAGTCATGTCCACGACCAACAGTCCGTAACTAACATGTAACCTACAGAACATTTTGGACGTTGGTTGTGGTACAGGGATCTGGGCCATGTAGGTTACTCCACGAGTCATGATGCCTACAAGCGCTAAAGCAAACAGTGACATGGCCGACCTACATCCATCCGCCGAAGTCGTCGGCGTTGATCTCTCACCTATCCAGCCCAATTTCGTCCCTCTCAACTGCAGATTCGAAGTCGACGACATCAACAAAGAATGGACGTTTCCAGAGAACAAGTTCGATTATATCCACATTCGCTACATGACAGGCACAGTACCCGACTGGACAGAAATGCTAAAGAAAGTACAAAGGTAATGCCACCTATCAAAGAACCGAAGAGCCATTCTGACCGATTTGTAGATACCTGAAGCCCGGTGGTTGGGTCGAACACGTCGAACTCTGGGGCAACGCAATGGCCGACGATGGTACCATGAGCGAAGACTCCCCACTCAAGACATGGGTCAAGATCTTTGAACAAGTGGGGGAAAAGCTCGGCAAACCGTTCTTCTGGGATCCTGCAGAGGTGTTCCAGCAGGCTGGTTTGAAGAACATAAGCGAGAAAAAGGTCAAGGTGCCTATTGGTACTTGGCCAAAGAACAAGGATCTCAAGCAGTGGGGCGCTTGGAACAGACAGTTCTTGCTGCAGGGCCTGGAGGGGTTTTCTATCAGAGGTTTGACCGAGCTTTTGGAGGTAGGTGACTGAGTCAGACCTCGCGGATGATGATTGCTAATACTTGGGACTTGTAGTGGGAATATGAAAAGGCACAGGTGTTTCTGGTCGATATGCGCAAGGAATTGCTTAACCCCAGCCTCCACTCATACGTCTTAACGTACGTATCCCTTACCCATACCATCTCGCTTGATGCTAATCAACCTTAGAACTGCTGTTTGGGGTCAGAAACCCGAAGAATAAATACATAGTAACTACCGCATAATCATAAGTAACAATGGACCCGTTCATATTTCACCGACCAGTGACTTGTTTTATCTGAATCTTGGGAATCTGATCCATCATGGGAAGGACAACACCGACTTGGGGTACCTTCTCATCCATTTCAGGGAAGGGACAGTCGTCAACAACCTCGATATCATACCTCGTCACAAGCGTTGCAAGAAAGCACAAAGCCGTCTGCCGTACAAGGAATCTACCATAGCATAACGCCAGCCCTCCACCAAACGGCTTGAAGGTTTTTCCCGTAGCCAGCTTTGGATTTTCGATGAACCGGGTGATGTCGAATGTCTCTGCATCCCGACCCCAAATTTCCTTATCAATGTGTAACTGACGATAGGGCATGATAACATCGTTGCCAGTCTTGAAAGTGTAGCCTGCGACAGTGGTAACTGATACCACCCGCCGGAATCCAGCTGCGCCTCCGTGAACACGCAAGGTTTCGTGGAAGGTTGCATTGAGCTTTGGGCATGTCTTTAGATATTCCGTATCAGGCCGACTGTGGATGCCATCTTTGAATGCAGGAGCAACTTCAGCTCGGAGCTCTTGTAGAAGATTGGGTGTATAGACCGCTCGGGCTAAAAGCCAGAAGGCAAGTATAGATGGCATTCCGTTGATCCTTTTTCTTTGTTAGAGGTGGCTGTAGTGGGCTGATGATGACTTACCCCCAGAACATCTTGAAGAGCAGGGCTGCGATATCTCGAGAGCCAATGCCATTCTCACGCATAACATTTTCACCTTTCGAAACAAAGGCCGCAACATCGCGTCTTTCATCTTGTGGCAAGTCAAAATATCTGGCCAAATCATCAATAACAGCATCCTTCGCTTTGCGTCCGGTAGTAACGAGGAAATTTGGTAATGAGAATATGATCTCCCAAGCATGATGTTCAAACGTCGCAAATGTCTCCAATATGTCAGGGAACTTCTGCAGAAGGACCTTTCCGAAGAAAGTATTCGTTGATGCCGTCATGATTATGTCGTTTGTGAACTTGAGAAGACCGTGCTCATCTTCTTTTCCTGTAGTCAGTGGATTGCCCGCTTGTAGAGCATGGTCAAGCCCTTGCATGAGCCTGTCAAAGAAAGCCTGCCCAGAAGGGCCTGGTCCTACATCCTCCCGTACCAGATCCAACACGTAAGCTGTTATTGACGTGGAAGTTTCGTTAGGCTTGGTGTTCCAGACAATATCTCTACTCACTTGAGGAACGCCGATGCAAATCATCAAATGGTCGATGAACGGCTCATATACAATCTCCTTGGTCCTCTTCCAGACTGCAGCCATGTGGCGGTGGTCAGGCACGACGTAGGTACGGCAACCACCTAGTAGAATACTGAAGGGCTGGGTTTTGAAGTACTTGCTATCTGTGGGTTAGCGAGGTGATCCAACACTAGATCTGGAGATTTACTGTCCAATTAACATGGTACCGTGAGTATCCCTCAGAAATGATAGACTGTGGCCGAGGGCTTTATCATATCAGCCAATGAGTATAGAGAGGTACTGCTCAACTCTACTGTACCTGGTACCCAGTATGGTAGCATCGGAGGCTGAGATTTGGAGTTCCATAATGCACCTGTTCTCAAGAGATATTGCCATGCGGAGTAAAGAGCTACGCAGGATAGAACAAGGACGTAGAGAGTTAAGTATTGGGATGTAGTATCTTGTTCGTATGAGGTCTGTCATGTCGTCTATGAAGCTAGAACGTAGTGGCATAGAGATAGATTCCAAAGTCATTGGGACGGGGCTTCTATATGTCCTCGGAAAGGCACGAGAAATTTCGGAGGCCGAGTTCAAAGATGGCAGAAGCGAGCCCAATGTCATGGCTTCTTCGTGCTCTAGAAGAGTATCGTAAGCCGCGTACAACCAGAACCCATACATATGAGCATTACTCTTGTCCAGCCCATTACTTCCCGCAGATCTGTTACACAAGGTATTTATCAATGTCTCGGAAAGGCCGAGGCTACGTGAAATCAGACTCGCACAGCATACAATAGCTGACACGGGACAGAATTATCGTATAACAAGCTGAGCAGACGAGAACTGATAGCGCGGATGATTGGTCCTGCGAAATTGTCTGTTCCTTTATTCTTAAGCTTGTACTCCCTGTCCTACTTTGCACGATCCAAAAGTAGGAGAGCATCCGTAAATGGCTTTGTCTATTCATGCACGTGCGGGGCATGGCTTCAATATCTATGCGGCTGGTGGATCACCACCAGATACGCTAAGCTATCTCCGTTCTAACAAAGATTAAATCCCTCTCTTCTCAGTCTTACTCACCGCATCTGTACCATCATGTCGAATTGGCGAGCCACAAGCTTGGAGCAGGAGACAGATCCGTATATATATACACCTGTCACAAAAACACAAATACGTGTCCTGGTACTGTATCCAGCGAGTCAGGAGTCAAGCCAGCTACAAGGGGAGCTGCTGGTGGTAAACGTGGACGACTTGCCTCCTCGCCAAAAGCCGTTTTCCTCCGAAACTATTGATGCAACGAAATATGTCTGTTTCGAAGCCGTCTCTTACGTCTGGGGTCAAGGGGCCTTCACCGATACTCTTGTGACATCAGATGGTTTCATTTGCATCACAGCATCTATTGCTTCTATCCTGCGCCGTCTACGTCATCAATTAGATAAGGTTTTTATAGAT
>JAPFSC010000287.1:0-96318 GCA_030777805.1 Fusarium sp. MBC 364 | reverse complement strand
CCCCCCCCCCCACCCCCCCCCCCCCCCCCCCCCCCCACCCCCCACCCCCCCCCCCCCCCCCCCCCCCCCCCCCCCCCCCCCCCCCCCCCGCCCCCCCCCCCCCCCGCGCTGAAACTCCAGTACACAGTCAGCAGACACACCTACAGCTACGTATCCTAGGTTCGTACTCGCATTCACCTTATGACGGCGACTCGTCTCCCAGCTCATCATTCGTGGTGCTCCCAGTAATCGTGCATCCGGAATCCTGTACCCTCAGCTAGGTAATTCTGAATATCCATGGAGGCCGGTTGTGGATTACATTACCGTGAAACTTTAATATGGCGGTTAGTCTAACGTTTTCAGGTGAACCGACAGTTTACATCAAGCGCTCCATCTTGTGAGGCGCCTTATTGAAATGTTTCCGTTACGGAACAAAAGACTAGTTAGCTACAGACCTTTCCCTGGAACTTAATATGAGCTTGAGATCCTACTACGGATTCGTATCTACAGTCTCATTTCTATTATTAAACAGATCTACAGCCTGCTTAGCCTAGCAATACTGACATAAGATCAGCCCGCACGGCAGCTGAAATTTTAATAAAAGCATTGTGATCTGAAGCCAGAGAGTACTTGCTTCCTTCAGAAGGTCCAACCGAGCAGCAATAGCAAGGCCTTAGGTTTAAGGGGGTTAAAATTGCAGTGTACTTACTGCCACTGTTGCCACCCTGTCTGATCACGTCCTGTTCTCAAAGTGGGTCAAAGATGCACTGAGAACATGACCGATATTCCAGGGGGGTTGAAAGTCTAGCTGGAAGTCTGATAGGTTCGTTCTCGCGCCCACCTTATGCGGGCGGCTTATCGATCATGTCATCGTTTGTCCCGCGATGTTGGTCTTACATTTAGGATCAATGTGTTCTTGGAAGCTTGTCTTGTGTTAAAACTGCCGTGAAGGTATGTAACCAAAGGCGCTACAGGTGCATATTAGGGTTGGCGTGGCGGCGACTGCAAGTCCGATGGATAGTATTACGAAGTCCCATAGGCTTATCTGTGCGTTCACCGTATGCGGGCGGATGGCTGCGGAAACTCATTTTCTTGATTTTTGCAAGCAATATTTGAGGCTGACTGCAGGTCGAAATTGCAGTGCTGTGAATATCTGTCCAAACCTCCAGAGACTTTACATATGGCACCGGCCTAGTAACTGTGCGCATTCAGTTCTCAAACCGTCAGAGAGGGTCGCAGGATATGTCCCATCTTAGTCGCCTTTTGATCTGTGGAAGATCAGTCGGAATTTCCGCGAACCTTTCTTGCGTTGAAGCGACGAAGTTGATTCTCACTGAGTTTAACAATGTCAAAAATCCTAGACCATTGGACAAGGGCGATGGACTTTTTGTGTGGGATTCAGCAGTACTACGGAGATATACTCCATATGAGCCAATATCCAGGCTGGTCGTGACAGATGATCTATCTCAGGTGTGTTGACTATTGTGTTATTCAGTGCTAGAAAGCAATGTGACCACTACCGCTTCGCCTTCCTGGACAATTTGGAAAAATAATGATTTTGCGCTTGTAACTCTGAAACATTCAAAAGTTTCCACCTCGCTCTATGCACTATGAAAAAAGAAAGATGGCTTGGCAGATTATGACTGTGACACATAGATGCAAGCCTCCTCAACCAAGTGCTTTCACTGTCGAGTTGATTGGCTTAACCATGGAAGCTGCATATATTTACACAGTGTTATCATCGGTGCACTATGGCCCTACGTCAATATTGCTTTCCGCCGCATAAAACACGACAGGGGCTTATGTGGCTGATAGTCAGGCGACCTCGCTGCCTGAATATGGGAGGCAACCGACGCCGAGAGATGCGATAGAAAAGAAGGGCGCCAGGTCTAGTTAGTCTTCTTGCAAGGCACTGGTCACCTTTCGGCAGTATAGATCTGGCTATTCAAATCTCTCGAAAAATGGCAGACGACTCATCTAGCTTCAGCCGTGAAGATGATGCTCTTGTCATGGCTGAAGCTTTTGCGATTATGGAAAGAACAAAATCAATGCTTGCCGAAACGCTAGCACGCGGCACAGTCCCCGTCGAAAAGGAGATCGAAGTTAGAGGTCTGTTGATCGAGGGACTTTTTCAAGTCGGTGTCAGGTTTTCCAATGAAGGGGCTATACAAGACGCCATCCAACACATCGACGCTATCTTGCGTAGGCTCCCAAATGACTCTCCTACTCGCCCAAAGTATCTCAATGAGCTCTCGAAAGCCAAGTTCGAACTCTATCAACAGCTGGACTCAGGTCATTCGCTAGACCTCGCTGTGCTCTACGGTCGTCAAGCGAAGGAATCGGCGACGGCTTCTAATCTGGTCCAGCTCGAGCCAGATACGTACATCCAGATACTGATGAACCTGGGGCATGTGCTTATATATCGGTACCAAGCCAAGGGAATCCCGAAGGATGTCGACGAATCTATCGCGTGTAAACGCGAGATACTTAGCTTGGCGGGCAAAACAGACGATGTCTATTTCCTCACGTTGAATAATCTCGCTTCTTCGCTCAACAAGCGATACCAGGCGCGCCAAGGCGAAGAGGACGAAGAGGAAGCCCAACAATTATTACAAGAACTTGTTTCCTCAACTAGTCCGGGAACAGATCTCCGCGGGGTTGCCAGTGCTCAGCTTGGCCTCATCGCATTTACAAAGTTCAAACGAACGGCCTCAATGGAGGATCTGGATGACGCTCTCGTCAAATGCAAATTAGGGTTGGATTGTGTCTCCAAGGGTAATGATGGATGGTTAGACATGGTCCAGCACGTGGCCTTTCTCCACGAAAGAAGATATGAGCTCATCCAGAATGTGGAGGATATCAACTCTATGATACAGTACTCATGTCTCTGGTTTGATTCCACTCCAACTGGCAGACTGTCACGGACTCGGGACCTGCTGTCACACATGCAAAGAATCAAAACGTACGCATTCGGCATCGCATCAGTGGAGGCTGTTCAGAACGCCGTCAAAATGTCTCTCGATGCCTTCTCGCGAATGCCAGAACAATATCCCGGACAAGAACAGTCCCAACTCATTTTCTCACATCTGCTATCTCACCAATACACTTTGACTCAGAAGTTGAATGATATTCTCGCTTTGTCGGAGTTCGTTGCCTCAATGATGACTGGATACAACAACAGAGTTGCCTCAGGGTTTAGGAAACAAGGAGTCGCAACAGATTGGATACACGGCTTCAACAGTTGCCTCCGAAGACTCAAGGGGGCACCAGAACACAACTCTATGCGCATTCTAGCAGAAGAAGAACTGATAGGAACCTTTGTCTCTTGTTTCGACCATGATAATAGCGATTATGGCATCGTGGCGCTTGAAACTGTCTATACGCAGAACAAAAGACGGTTAGAAGTCTTGGCTGGTGCGGCAGAAGCCGACATCGCACTCTCTGACAAGGAAATTGAGCTCCAAGCGTCGAATGTCAAAGAAAGGAGGGGGCCTAGCGATGAAGAATTCCTCGAGATGTTATTTGGTCGTCCATCGCCATATCAGACCGAGTTTGGGCAACGAACCCTGGCCATTGATCCCGAGACCAAACGTATCACATTCGACTTGACCAATATGATCAACGATGTTTTGGGCTACCCACCCGGCCCAGTGTCTGCTGAAGAGTTTGTAGCTCGAGAAGAGCGTATGGATAGAGAATCCCTAGAAAAGGGTCGATCGCAAGGGAAGCATCCCAATATCAGATTGTGCCATTGGTGTCGAACCCTGACAAAGCCATTACAACCATCCGATCATGGCTTTGAGTTTACCTCCAGCAGATGTTTGGTACCAAACTTGGGAGATTGGAAGATGATGCTCTATTGTAGGAGCAACTGTGCCATTTGCAGTCTGGCCACCTCGATGTTCTTAACCGACAAGGGAGAGCTTCACCCATACCTTGCATCGATTGATGAGGAAGCAAGAGGAATTTTGTTCACCTCAGGAAAGGCCTCAAACGATGAATCTGTCCTCAGAATAGACTTTGGAATCGTCTATGCTGGGGAACTACGAGTCCTCAGACAAGATACTTTTCGCCAGGCTCTCAGGCAAGGATGGCAGACATCCGATACCACATCACTTGATAGTGTGATGCAAGACCCAACGACACCAGTTTATAACAATGCTGACCAAACAGTAAGCCTTAAGCTGGTAAAAACGTGGCTCAACGAATGCGATCACAACCATGGACCCAGATGCAACCACCCTCGACCCGGAAAGCGAATATCAAACGAGATACCATTGACGTTTATTGATGTCAAGCAACAATGTCTTGTGCGTGGCACCTCCAGCAATAAATACTTTGCCCTTAGTTATACTTGGGGGCGAGTCGACATGTGTATGACGTTGCAAGATAATTTTCAATCAAGAGAGGTTCCTGGGGCATTGTCCATCGTGCCCTTTCCGAAAAGCATCAGGGATGACATGACATTTGTAGCTTCACTTGGCTACCAATACCTATGGATTGACGCCGTGTGCATTATACAGGATGATCCTGCAAGTAAGGCAGAAAATATCCCGAATATGGATATCCTCTACGGAAGAGCATTTGCAACGGTCGTTGCTCTTTTTGGAAGTGACGCAGATGCTGGACTACCTGGAGTTTCCCCAGGGACCCGCGCACCCCAGAGAATTGAAAGTCTTCCAATCACCCGTGGTAGTTGGGATCTTGAGCATGACCCATCGGAAGATGCCGAGACTGTCTACATCGTCAAAACACCAAGGCCGTTTTATATGGCGTTGCAAATGGCCAATTGGAATACGAGGGGCTGGATCATGCAAGAACGCCTCTTATCACGGAGATGCATCTACTTTGGTCCTGAAGCCGTCTACTTCCAGTGCGGCCAAAAGACCTTTGCGGAGGGTGGGCTGAATGAAGACTTTGAGACCTATATGCACTCGACCCCAATGAATGACCGCCATTTGCTCAACAAAGCGAATCACAATAACCCCATCGAGGACCTGACTCGTATGCACGACCTCGATGCGGGTCCTCGACTCTGGGAGGCTTTCACAACTTACACGCAGCTTGTGCGCGATTACAGCAAGCGAGAGTTTACCTTCAAAGGCGATGTGTTGAATGGCTTCGGAGGGATCTTCGCGGTACTTGATGACGAGCATTTCCAGGGGTCGATTGCAAGCAAGACGATGAGCGGAATTCCAACGGCCATCTTCGCTCATGCTCTCCTCTGGACCCCAGCCGCCAAGATACCCCGAAGAGGCGCCAGATTTGCGACACAGAAGGACATCAATATAGTTGCGACGCAGCAGGATGTCGATATTGGAAAACCGGATCCGCAATTTCCCAGTTGGTCCTGGGCGGGCTGGGATGGGCCAGTCGAATACACACTATTTGCCTGGGCGACTGAAATGGCTGAGCGTCCTTTGCCGCTTATACACAGCTTCTACAAGGGCAGTGTCGAGATCCTCGCTGATAAATGGGAGGAAGCCGGACGTCTGTTGGCTAAGGCCGACGAGGCAAAGATGGCCTCGCCTTCTCAGAATGCAGCAGAAGATACTGTCAAGAAAGCAAGCAAGGTTGGTCCAATCGTTGATACAGCAAGTTCTTCGAGCACTCCTGATGCTGTTCAGAAACAGAACACGTCTGACGCTGACTCGGGAGGGCAGATCTCCGAGAAAGTTGACAAGGGTAAAGAAAAGGCTACAGAAGACCCTCCAAGGAAGGGCCATCTATGGCGTGATCCCGACTCTCACAAACTATGGCTTTGGATTGATTCTTCGCGGCCCAGGAAGGGGGACGCCGCTGCCCTGAACAATATGCTGAGAATGACAGGACCAGTTGTCCCGCTGAACGCTTTCAAAATCGCACCGAACAAACAGTATCTCAGCGTTGCAAACCAGATTCATTCAAAAAGTCGACAAAGTGTGCGCCGAATTCTCGACTCTAACAACAATCATTGTGGTTTATACTGGGAACAGGGTGGTTACGAGTGGTTAGGGAACGACATTTATCCAGATGCCGAGAAGAAAATGATTATGCTTGGTGTTTCTGAGTATGGAGTTTGCTACAGGCCCAGAGAAGGGCCCAAGTGTGTTGAGGGTGTAATACCGATATTTGATAAGGACATGTTCCCTGAAATAGGGTCAGGAAGCGGGTTGGTAAATGTCTTGGTTGTTAATCAGAGTGCAGGGTTCTTGGATTCTATTGGTGAGAGAACTTCAGTTGCTATTATTCACAAGATGGTATGGGAAAGAGCAGGGCCCGAGGAGAGGGAGGTTAAGATAGTTTAGCACAGATGGTATAACACTATGGAAAGTCGCATATAAAGTCATTCGTTGAATAAAACTATTTCCCGCCCCCAGAGTGGTAGCAGAGAATGAACATCATCAAGCCCCGCCTACAACCCAATTCCCAACACCACCCCTGGCTACATTACACAATAGCTCATCCTCGGTCGTCTTCACTGCAATTACCACCCCCTCCGGGGCCCAGTCAGTATTGTTGCTATCTGCTTGGAGGTTTTGCAGAAAGCGAATACGAAGTCCCCAGTGTTAGCTGGGCTCGTGTGAGCATTGGAGTCATGGTGCGTGAAAAGTGTGATTCATGATGTGAACCTTATATTTCGGTTATTCATAGCATACAAACTACACTCTCGTTCGACAATTGGTGTAATAATATAGCAAACTTGACAATGAGTTCAAAGACGCCTCTGGCTTAATAATTAATCACTTTCTCGTGCAAAACCATTCCCCAACTTCCTGCTTGTAACTTCCCGACTAGCTGCGACGTTTTCCTACGCTCTTAGACTTCTTACAATCAGGGCATTCATAGCCGCGGTCAGAGACATAAACTCGAACAAAGCAGCGTGGGCAACGCCACCAGGTAGCCTCCCCTGATCCCATGTCGGAAGATGCCTCACGCTTTGAAATATCTTCGCCATGATATTCACGAAGATGATCTCGAAAGTGATCCCGTCGGTGGAAGGGCTCATGAGAGCGAGTGCAGTCACGATAGTCACATAGATACGCATCCCTATTTGACTCAGTAGAATGTGTGTCCTTGTAGTGGCGTTCGAGATCCGCTTTTCGCTTAAAAGGGCGAGAAGTGCATCCAGGATGAAGACATGAGATTGGCCATTCATCAGTAGACACCTCAGCTGTAGCTTGCACTCTGGGCTGATTCTGTTGGGGGGCCAGGATATGATGATCAGGGTAGTCCGCAGGCGATTGTAGAGTAAGTGGTAGTGATGAACTACCTTGTAGATCGGCTGGCATAGAGTAACCAGGGTACTCCGTCAATGGCAATAAACGACTTGGCACAGAAGAGCCATGGTGCTCCTTTATCGACTGTAGATGAGGTGGCATCGGGTAACTCGGGTAATAGTTAGGAGACGGTTGTATAGAATATGACATAGAATAATCAGAGTATTGCGTGGGAAGCTGTTTGTTTGATTCTTTGTTTGTAGAACCTTCTGTTTGTGGCCAGGCAACAGAAGACCATGGCCCATGATCTGGAACTCCGCCTTGTCTCTTCATCTCCTGTTCATTCGCTGGTCCATCGGGAGTGGAGACTGGGGGAACTGGTTCGTGGTGGGAGTCAAAGGCATCTGTTCCAGAGACATCTAAGCGCCGCCGCTGCGTAGGTGGTCGCCCGGCCTGTAGACGCTCCCGGAGGCGCTCGCGCATCGCATGTTCCTCTTTTCTTTCATTTCGTAAAGCAAGGCGACCCGCCTTATCAATACGGCGCTCTTCCTCAAAACTTAAGCGGCGCATCTGATCAGTAGGTATCTCAACCGAGGGTCGCTTATTGGTAGATGAGTGTTTAAAATAAGTAGAACTAAATGTAACAGGACGACCAGCAATTTTAGCATTAGCTTCAGCGATCCGAAGACGAATGCGCTCCTCGCGTTCTTGTGTGCTTTGGTCTTCTTGGCGGTGGCGGCGGCGCAACGATGGGTCTGTGTCATCCATGACATTGTCCAAGACGGCAGCTTTCTTCCCCTTGCCCGGCGACCCAAAGCTCGCTACTGGATTTGACTCTGGGACTGGAGATGGTACTGCTGAGAAGACGTGTGGGCTGTTTGTTTCATCTTCGGGGCCAGAACTTCTCGACTCATTAGTAGCAGATTCCTCTTCCAAATCTTCTCTTTCCAAGTCTGGGAGAGAAAAAAGAGCTAGCTGTTCAAGATGCCAGCCAACGTGCTTGATATGCTTTTCTAACCCTTTCACAGACTGTCCGCACAAATGGCAAGGATAGGAGGTGTCAGGCGGAGCAGCCCTCTCACCAATACTTGCGATGGATTTGAGTTCTTCATAGGTTCCTGCTGGCAAGTGATTTTCTCTGATATGGCGGGTAAGTTCTGCTTCAGCGGGGAATGACTGCTGACATTCGAAGGGGCACGACCATGATCGCCAGTGGTACTTGGAGACATGTAGCTGCCAGTTACGGCGACGATCGAAGTCCAAATTTGATCCAACACAGTTGGAAAACACACATGTATATGGACGGAGGTCTCCAAAAACGTGTCGTCTATGGAATGTGTTAGCAGGGCAGTAAATCTGGTCGGCACTGGTAAACTCACTTCCATGCCATCCTAGTCTTTGCTACAATCATTCTGTAGCAGAACGGGCACTCGAATACTCCGTCTTCTGCAGCACTCGGCCGAGGGGGCACTCTCAGTATAGACGCAGCCTGGTCTGTACCGGCAGAAGTGAGACCAGCCGACGTAGCGTATGATGTCTGCGTCATCCCGGCATCCGATCGCGTGTCTTCATCAATTACAGAAGTATACGGGTCAAAATTAGCCACCGTTTTGAACTTATCTGGCAAAGACGAGGCAACCGTCTTGGGAATAATCTCTGTGTGGCATGCTTCAGTTTCCTTGTCCGAAAACACTGATTCTATACCGGACGCCAATTTTTCATGATGAGCGTATCGATATTTGAAGAATTGACGTCGACGGGTGATGAACTTCCCCAATGCATCTGCCAGTTGATTGGCGATAGTAGGGAACTTGTCCCTGACGTATGCGATATCGTGCGGTTCGTAGAAGGAGATGTCTTCGGCAGGTCCAGCGCCAAGCTTCCGGAATCGCTCGTGGGGTGCTGGGTTGGCGATGGCTACTGAGAGACGAAGGAGACAATCGACGGCTTCTCTTATGTCGGTCAATAGTGTGGAGATGCCCAAACCGGGCTGTTCATCGGATTCAAGATCAGAAAAATCGGATTCATCATCTGCGCCTGACCCAAGAGAAGAGAGTTCATTGTCTTGAGAGCTTTCGTTCTGTTGATTCCGCTCCAGAGAGGACCGGTCATCGTGGACCAGTGAGGCTGCAGTTTGTAAAGATTCGCATATGTCTTCAAGCAGGTAGATGACTTGTTGTTGCAGATGAGCAGCTTCCCTGAGTCGATAGTCAAGGGAGACAGAACCGCTTTGATGAGCTGCCTGATTGCCGACCCACATCTTGAATCGAGTGAGTTCATTCCTAATCTGGAGTAGGAAGTTATTCAAGGCGGCCCCTTCCAAGATTTCATTAGATCCGGCAGCTTTGGAAAGAACGCCCTCAAAATTTCGAAAAGACGCGAGTGTCTTCGCGACATGGCTCGCAATCAACCCTGGTTGCTGATCATACTCCATCATGAGACCGCTCGCATCTTCCACTGAACAAAACAACGAGATTGTCGCCGAGTTCTTGGATGCACAATCTGTTGCTTCTTTTCTCAGTGATCTGTGGGTAAAGATGTAATGGGCCGAGTTTTTAATGATTTCTGCTGATCTTACAAAACAGATGACGAACGAGCGTCTGGAGGTGAGGCTCTTTGGCAACCAGAGCTGAAAGAGGGGTATGCGCCTCCGCGGTTACTGGCAAGGGTTCATTGGACTCGTGATATGCAGGCTGTCAGACACATGCTTCCCTTCATCCTTCACCTCTCGAAGACTACTCTAATCTGGCATTCAACTTGAACCCCAAGAACAAATCGCTGGGGCTGAAAACCTACCTATACAAATGCAGCATCCTCGTCATGTCTGGATTTGAAGTCGCTGGAATAGTCTTGGGCTCACTACCCTTGCTCGTCACAGCGTTAGAGGCTTACTGCAAGTTCATGAGAGATTGGGGAAAGGTTCCGTCGGAGCTGAAAAGCCTCAATCGCCAATTGACCACAGAAGGAGCGAAATTGTACAACGTCTGCAATCTGCTCATCAGTGATGTAGTGCCACAGAGAGATATCGAGCCCATGCTACAAAATTCATTCGGGCCCCTATGGCGGACCCCAGAGACAAACGGCAGGATTCGAAGGAGGCTCTGGCAGTCGTATGACACATTTGAACAGGCTATCACGGAGATAAAAGAGGCACTTGAAAGTATCGAGCGTCAACTAAGAGTGCAAATCTCGCCAGATGGGCAGGTGAGATAGCCGCCTCGAAGTTCAACTCGGCTCTTGCTGACACTGCCTTAGGTTGAGTGGGTAAACAAAGACCGGATGACTCGAGAATTCAAAAAGTTCTTATATCGTCTTCGCCGTGACGACTACAAGGATGACATCGCTGCCATCTCACAGGGCATCGGCAATCTTGAGTCGTTGACCCAACTGAGTATAAGACTTGAGCCTAGCCGAAGGAAGCAATCTCGAGGCAGACTTTTCAAAATTCTACGAGACTTGTCGACAAGTATATATCGAGGGCTTTGCTCTAGCATTTTCTGCACTCACCCTCACGAGGTGACGCTTGAGCTTTCTCCACGTTTCATAGAGATTGGGTACGCATGCGAAGATGAGAAAATCATACGGGATGCACAGTTCAAGATATTGATATCCTTTGACATGGCGGAGGGACCAGCTACGAAACGATTCTGGGACGAGGTCAACATCAAGACAGCGACTTCGGCCACAACAATAGAGTCAAAAGCTTGTCTGCCACAACCCCAAGCAAAGCGTACCAAAGGAGTTTCATTCGATCTCAGACAAGGTTTACCGTTTGTGACCTCATCCAAGTCAGCTCATAGAGTTGAATCAGGTGTAGCAACAGTGAGTCGCACCATTCCGGATTTTTCTTCCATCAGAAATTGTCCCGAGGGTGGGCCAAAGCAACCTCTTGATCTTTGCATGGCTTTGAGAAATGCTCGAAAAGCACGACCGGTTTTCTATGGCCATCTCATCGATACAGCGTACGCTGATCGACAATTTCAAGTATGCCCATTGGGAACGACAGTCAACAGTGACTGCTGGTCGATAGTCACTCTGGACGACATCCTACAGGGCAAGACGGAACTGAGACCGCTGGTTTCGCTTGCTGAAAAGGTTCGGCTTGCACTCGCCATCGCGTCAAGTGTTCTTCAATTGAGCAAGACACCGTGGCTTCCGGAAGCTTTGACAAGAAAGAACGTACACTTCTTTCGTAGAGATGATTCTTTCTCATACAAATACCCCTTTCTCCTCCGGAGTTTCCCAGCGCGTTCAGCCCAACTTCCAATCACTGCCCAGAAATGTGTTTATCTGAATAATCCCACGCTTTTCGCACTGGGCATTCTTCTGCTTGAAATCATTCTTGGCCAGTCATTTGAGCAGCTTCGGTCTCCCTTCGAGCAACTGATTGATGGTGACCCTGATGGGATCATTCGTGATTGCATTGCTGCGCATAAACTGTTGGAGAGAGTTGCTTTGATTAACCCGACCTATCAGGCTGTTATCCAGAGGTGTATTGACTGCACTGAGACTCGTGGGTTGGATGAGGATGATTTTAGGCAGGTGGTATATAATGATGTCGTTATGGAGCTTGAAGCCATTGTTGACTCGACGAAGATTGGTATGTAGTGAGAGCTCAGAGGTCAAAATATGGGCGCTAGGAACTTGGCGTAACTCTGATTTTACGCTTGAATATACATTGAACAGTACGTGGCTGAGTCTCACAGAGAGTTGTAGCGTTTAAGTTTTGCTCCTTTGGGTTATAATAAGGACAAACTATTCCGAGTACTTATAGGCCGGGAATAACATAGATGCTACGATTCTGAAGCCGAATCCAGACTCGGTGGATCCATGCTTTCCAGAAGACTTCAGCCTCAGACAAGGCTTAGCTACAGGTCAAGTGGACACTGATCAAGTAGACGCCAATCTAGATCCGAGAGTGACAAAGACGTACCTGTTGTTCCTTGCTATTCCCGAGAGTGAGGCTCTCTATAAGACCTGAAATCAAACAAAGCTGCATACGCTCTGCAGTCTGCATCAAAGATATCATTTCTGGTATATGAGCGATATATCTAATCTCACAGAACATCTTAAATTCAACGTATAAAGCTCTTCTAGCTTTCGAAATATTTCAACTCTGGATCCTCAGCTTCTGGGCCCTTCATTCTCTCATCAGCATAAGAAACAGCAAAGGCCTTAAACGCATCCAAATCAAACTCTGCTGCCCATCCCTTCTCTTGTAGTGCCCGAATAGCATCATTGATCCACGTCACAGAACTTTGTTGCGGATCCGTATTCTTCACCGGCAAAGGAATCCCTTGGAAGAATTCTCCCAGCTCTTCACCAGAAACATCTTCCGGGATCTCGCCGATTACAATCCGTCCTAGCAGCTTCTCATGTCTCCGTGGCGTGATATCCAGCTCTGACCGAAACCACCAGTCCATGGTAGGATTGTTCATGCGGAACGTCACGGGATTGATGTGCGACGCATCAGTAGCATCAAACGAGTGAACATTCTCAGCTTCGCCAGGCGAGGGTATGATCATGATGCTCCAGTGGTAAGCCTGTTTATCGAAGACTCGTCGAGCATTTCCGACGGAAAAGTGGTCTCGATGGTGTAGAGCAACAGTGACGAGTTGGACCATGACTAGCCATTATCATCAGCCACCAAAACTACACACATCCTAGAGAGTTTATTAACTCACCTTTCTTGACAGTCGCGTAAAAAGAGTTTGAGATAGTTTCTGACCGCCAGAATGATTTGGCCACGCGGGGTGGCTACTTCAATGGGAAGTGATTGGCCTTAATCCACTGTCATGATAGCCGAGAGTCTACGAATCAGGATGCGTTATACATGGTAGATCGCGATATTGCCTCCGCTTTTGACAACACACGTTTTTGAGGCTGCAAAACTTGATATAACTCAATTTTCATAATACCACGTTTCATGGCAGCCACAACGTGTCGGTCTTGAAATTGAAACTCAATTAAATTTGGAGACGAGATAAGGTCAAGAACTAGAGCTATGGTGTGGGTCGCTACTAGTGAGATGGATCTCTCTGAGTGTTTCGTGATGAGTTCTTTGTCTTGAAATTTTCATGGTTGCTCGTCGTGGTTCGCCAAGATCAGAAATTTCATCGCAGCGTTTTTGGTGATGATCGATCTCAACGCCTGTGAGGTTATCTACAGGTTTTCAAAGCTACTGTCCTGAACAGAATTATGAATGCTCTTTACTATTGACTGAATAGAACACAGTTATTTCGTCGTGAATGTCTTTGAAACCTGATCAAGTTTCATCGAAGCAGGCGCCCTCTGTTACATCAAATCAGCCATAAGATTTTACTAGGTTGAGATGAGTCACTCTCTGAAATAAGGTTATAACGTGTTGATTCATATGGTATATTGAGAATATCAAGATCATAGTAGACAATATAGAGTACATATACTAAAGTCCTTCTTTAGACATTAATATCTATAAGTCTCAATCCATGTACCTCTTGCTGAGTAGCATTGGCCGCTGGACGACTAAGCGTAACTTGACAGTCCTCTAAAGCTGTTATAGCCTCCTCACATGCCCCTATAGGCGCGGCCCTTAGCCTTTCAACCACCTGTTGATCTACCACAGCTAGTCGCAGGAATACTAGAAGTGGAGCGCTAGTTGGTAAATCCCCATTACGACGAGAAGCGCAGAACCCTAAAACGAACATACCAGAAAGTACTAGTATCAGGAAACCATATGGAATTAGGCGGAGTGGTTGGTCTAAAGAGTACGTCGCAGCAGAGTTGATTATTGTTACTGGTATGTCCATAAAGCTGTTGTTTCTTGACAAGAGGGAAAGCGTGATGTTTTTAAGAATATCTTCGAGGATAGGACCAGAGATATTGAGGTGTGCTGTTCTTGGGTACGAGGGCGTCCAGGCTGGTGAATATGGCGTGGGTGTGTATTTCGCCAATGCGGATTGAAGTACCCTGGTGTTTATGACGCAAGCGCGTTCTGTGCCTGTGATGCAGGTCAGTATGTTTTGTAAGACGAAGTTTAGTTAGCATCCATACCATAGGAACTAACAGCACCACCCATGGCACTAACGAGAGCGTCAAGCAGGGCATATATGTTATTAGCCCGGTACGCCCATCCTAACGTGACGCCAGACTTAAGAACAAAGTCTTCTGCAAATGAGGTCCCGTTATCGCTCTGCGCAAAACTTAGTGCACCGGGAACGGATGCTCGGATCGGCTCCAGCATTTCCGTGGCGTTGATATGGACCTTCTGAGTGCCATTCTGGAATGATATATCAAACGTATAATTGGCGAACCAGGCACTGCAGCTCAGGCTCTGCAGTTGTTGTGCATTGTATGTGCTGAATTCCTCGACCCATTCCATATCGAGTTGAAGCGTACTGTTTTTGGACCCGTCCTCTTTGTTTAGGACAGCAACATAGTTAACACGCTCAGGGTCAAAGTCGGCAGAGGTTAACGTTGTTTTCGAAACATTGCCATATCTGTCGAGGGCACCACCGACAACGTCCGAGGAAACGTTGTCTTGACATTGAAATGCTGGGCCTGGCATTGTAACTCTAAAATAGCAGTCACGCCCGCCGCAAGGTGATGGGAAGTTGATATGACGACCCTCAAGCAAAACCGTCTCGACGAGCCCCTTCACCTCATCCACTGCCCATCTGGTTTAACAAGGTCAGATACTTAATTCGATAAATTGGATGGGGGTGGACTTACTTGCAACCGTCATGGAACTCAACCTGACATAGCGAGTTGGTGACGATTCCCCGGAACGAGGTATCGTTCTCGCCTCGGAAATTGAAATCGTACTGACCGACGGGTAAGTTGGTGGTGGATTTATACGGCCTGTATTCGACGACCAATGCGGCTGGGATCCAGATCAGCAATGCTGGCAATGCGATAATCAGAATTACAGCGAAGGTAATAGTTGGACCTCGTGCTATCAACCTGAGGGAGCGAAAAGAGACAGGAAGCGAAGGCAGTGACGCCACTACTTGGAACTGCTCGAATGTAAGTGAGCTCCTTTGCATCATGTCTCATCGTAGTAATCCCACCATCATTCCCAGATAGATGACCGTGAGGCCTCGAATGGCGAACAAGAATATGCTTGAAATAGTTGTCACCCATTGCTGGCGTGTATAAGGTCCCTCCCGCTTGTTGTCAAGGTAGTAGAGGTAAAGGACGTGGCCAATGACTAGGAGCGCCACGGTAACTGTGTTCGGGATTCTAATCAGACAAGCAGTTTTGAGTAGACACTTGGACTTCTTACGTAGATTCAAGAACATAGTGATTATCTGTGACTTCCACAGAGTTTCGAGTGTCGTTACCCATCTTCTTTGACTGGTTAGTGGGACTTGTTCGCTTTGGCCAGAACTGGGATTGGCTGTCATATTAGAAATCGAAGCAGTCTGTACATAAATAAAAATATGTTTAACAGAAGGGCAATTTTATCATTGAACTTCCGGTGAAACCGGTACCATTATATAAAAGCTATTTCTTTCTTCCTATAACGCTTCCTACGACCAGCGAGAGTAGTATGCCTTGTTAAAGTGGAAAAAAGAACGCGGTGGCTGAGAGACGCATGACAGCGCCTTACAAGCCATAGTGACATTTACCTTGGTGATGAATGGATCAGATAACGTGATGGCTGAGACACACATGCCTGCGCCCATGCCACTCAATGAAGTTAGACACCACGCCTGTTGAAACTGAGCTACCCTATTCCGCGAAAACAGACTGCAGTAAGAGTAACTAAGTTGGAGGCCAAAGTAACAGCTCGATTCATTATCCCAACCCTTTCTGTCGTTTTGTTATAGAAAACTTAAAAGGGTATTTCAGGCGTCTGTTCTTAAATAAACTATGAAACTTACAAGGCTAAGACTACCAACGACTATAATGTTTGTGCGTGCTGTCGCCTTGACTCTGGAACTGTGGAGATGTAGGGTAGCCAGCATGCTTCAAGCGAACAGCTCGTGCGTACCGACCTGTACACAAAATCCGAACAATGCACTCAAATAGCATATTCTGTTTCAGTAACTGATATTTATAGAGCTTAGTACTCGGAACAAAGACCTTAATGAAGCTCAGCAACGTGGTCAAAGGCCGCGGCCAACTGCAAGCACTTCAACGTACGCCAACCAGACACATCTATCTAAGCGCCACCAAACACACGAAACCGTCCAAGAAACACTCAAACATCTTATCAATCCCCAAAACCTCGGCATGTAACTCCAGTGCATGTGCATATGCACATCGACGATGGCTTCAAAGCGTAAGCAGCCATTCTGCAAGCTACGTTTCAAGAAATTCGCCACACAAAAAAGCCACGAAGTTTAAAGGCAAACCCACAAGGCTGGAACATGAACATCACCAACGGAATTGTGGAGGCAAGTTAACGGGAGTATTTCCACTTTTGGATTGAACTCGGGATGGCACTTTGGGAGCACAGAGAAGGTCAAAGCTGTTGATACGAACTAACTGCCCATTGAGCTTGTGAGAGTAGAAAAGAGAGTTTCACAGCGTTCGGGTGATGGCTGATACGGATATTATCCGTAGACAAGTCGCTGATCGTTTACGATTTCTGGATATTCCCCGAGAGCGCTTGTGTAAATGATCGTCGTTGGGTTGCAGTTGAGGCATAAACACACCGATTGCGGGCAATTATGTGTTTCAAGCTACTCTTCAAAGCGCCGAGTTCTTGTACAGTACAGTATTTGGCATCAGTATCGAGATTGCAAGTCAGCTGGTGGATGTTCGTGGCTTATTTAAATAAATTGACTACTTGAAGATTAAAGACCATCAATCAATGCACAGAGAAAGTAGAAGCTATCAAGACCCGTGCATTGAGCGGCTCGTTTCAGATTGCCATGCGCCGTAATGCATGGAGACTAGAGTAGTCTTGGCTCCCCGCTCTACGAAAGCATTAAATTGAAATTGTGCAGTACAGTACATAAACAACGAGGAGTCGGGTCCCAGGTCCGCACATCGAAGCTTCCATGAAACCTTCTCTACCTTAGGGTGGAAAGGCTAGTGAGCGCCCCCCCCTGAGCTTGGGAAGATTGGATGGGGACTCCATGATGTCAACGCAAGGGAGGAATTGGATTTGCACTTTGCTTCTTTTAAAGGGTCTTTATTGCTTGGTCTTTTGCTTCTTTCTTGGCGGGTATTCTCGGGGATTTACAAGAGAAATCTTGTGATAAAAAGAAAACATCTGATGAGGCGAATATTTGCTTTTGTGAGTAGAGAAAAGTCAAGAGAGACAAAAAAGACGAGATCGAATTGGATCTTTGACTAATCGATTACTGTACTGGAAGGTGACTAGCCGCCGCCAGTGCGTACATGGCGTTACTTTGAACGGTAGATTGAGCCCAAGATAAGTGCATTTGAATTGCAATTGCTACTGTCCCTCATCATCTATCTATTTATCATTGAACGGTGGGGGTCAAAGAGGTTGAGAGGTCAAATTAAGATAACGCGCGTCAAGGACCTCCTCGGGCCGTATGATCATCTAAATAAATTGCAATGCGAACTCATCGCTCGTCCAACAGAAAAAGGCTTCATCAATTCATGCAACGTCGGGTCCTTATCCTTCCAGAAGGGAGGGGGAACCAGAACCACACCACCAACATGGAAACCCATTCTGACGGATTCAGGGGCTTATCCCATGTCAATCGACTTTTCCCAAAGCCCCTCTTTCTGCTGCCCTCTTTTGGGCGTCAACTTTTTACTGTTACTTTCCCATGTGACAATTGGTACAGTTATTAGCTTGCTGGGCTAGTCTCCGGCGATGGTCCGGTCAAGCATTTAATGGAGTGAATTGGGATTAGAAGACCCCTGTTGAGCCCTGAATCATAAAAAGCATGGATTAGAAGTGGTTTAGTGAAATGCTTGGTAACACAAATCAGTTACCGATCGTTTTTCTTTGCTTCTTCAAATAAATTATTGGGTGTTGTCCAGCCAGTCATGGGGTAAAGAAGATCAGGGTCTTGGGCCATTGAACAGCGGGCACGATTCATGCATCTGCGTCTATGATCAAGGGACCATCTTCTAGAAACCTTCTTTTGCGTGAACTTTATCATTATTCGCTGATTGACATCTATGACAAGGAAATAAAGAATATCTCTCATACACAAAGACCGAGAGTTCAAGTATCTATCTGACTTGGGTTAGTTTGAAACAAAAAGTCAACTGGGGAAAGAAAGAGCTGGAGCTGTTAATGCCCAAAGAAAGATGCACGTCCCCTAAAAGTGAAAGTCGGACAGTCACTCAGGTCGTCGCACGGACTCCATCGGCTAGAGTTGCGCCCTGCAATACAGTGTCGACTGTGTTACATCACGCACAGTCCGTTTGAACAGGGTCTGATCCCCTATTTCCCCTCCAGATGTCACAACCGATTGAGGCTGTGATTCTTGTTCAGAACAGAAAAAACCAAGAGTGAATGAATGTTCGAGTCAGATCTAGATCATCGAATCACATTCATCATGTCAACTCATTCACGACATAAGCGTTGTCAGCACAGCGCCTAAACTATCACCTTAAGAGAGACACACTGGACCCTCCACTCCCAGCTCCAGCGTCAAGCAAGACCCCCCCGCTAAAACAGTACAGTAGCGCTTCCGGCCGCAGCTCCCAGCTCTTTCCCACACTGAGCCCAGTCCAATCCGTTCTCTTCCTCCTTTAACCATCTGCCGTTTGGTTTAACCTAAATCAACGCCCAGCCCAGCCTCGTCCTGTCTGTCCCCTTTGACTGACCCAAACTGCGGCCAAAGAAACAACGTGCAGTGCAGTACCAACTTTAAACTTCCTGGCGATTAATTAATTTTTCTGTTTCTCCTCAAAAAACCATTTCACATCGGAATACTTGGCCCGCCTGCCAGAATCAGAATATCTATCTATCTACTCTTCTTCTTCAACGCCCGGCATCGTCGATCCGCTTCTCTGAACCCCCCCTTCGATCGCTCCACCGCCTGACCCCCCGAGACCACCACCTCTACACTCTCAACCAGCCATCACCAGGCCCGAACGCAAACTACTGTACAGCTTGTGAGAGGACGATCCGCCCATTTTTATCCCTTGTCAACGACTTCAACCTCTACGACTCTTCTCAACAAACTTGCTTCAGAGTTCAAAACCCCTTTACCCCGCCTGTACTGTCTTGGGTTCGGTCTTGACTGCGAAAAATACCCAACGTGCGCAAGCCCGAGTCTCACGCCTTCGATTTCACCGCCGAATGACGTCGAACCGCTCGTTGAAACGTTCCTGAGTCGACGCCAAGCGACCATCCCTAGACATTCAACACCTGCAACCTTGATCCGCCGGGCGCAACCTCCCTCGACAAACCTATTCGTCTGCTCCCTGCCGCCGCCCGCCGCCTTTTCGTTCCTCCCAAAACGCTCCTCTCGACGGATGGCGTAGAAGGCTATGGCCCATGCCCCGTTGCTACGAAATAATACAACTCCGGCCTTTCAGCCAAACTCCAACGGATTCGGTGGCCTACCGCAGACCAGTATGAACCATGCGCCGCGCGCCAGCCAGCTGTCGGGCTCGACAGCCTATGCTGGATCAACAGCTTCATTGAGCTCTCTAGCTACAGCCACTACCGCCACACCAGTAAATGGCGGTCCTGTCCAGGCCACGACCAACATTATCAACCAAAAGGCCGATGCTTCGCGATCACTGTATCAGATCTGTATCTCGCTCAAGCAGCGTCTAGCTCAGGTCCCCGGCTTCGGCCCTTATCTCGACGAGCTCGACCCCAACGATCCTGTTGATCCACTATGGAACCTCTTCCGCTCCGGATATCCTCTGCTTCTCATTTACAATGCCCTGCGACCCAACGAGGAGCTCAAGGTCGATGTCTCTGGCGCTAACGAAGCCAAGAAGTCCAAGATCGCCATCTTCAAATTCGTCCAGGCCTGCATGAAAGACCTGGAGATTCCCTCCTCTCATAGCTTTGTGATAGCTGACTTGATGGGTAACGACACAAGTGGCTTTGTCAAGGTTGGTAGCTCTTTGTATGTTTTTGGAACTAAGCTTATTGTGATTCTAGGTAACTCAGGTTGTTAACTACGTCTTGGACCGAGCAGAGGAACGCGGCTATCTCCTTCAGGCTCTACCTTCTTTCGACGATGGAAGCAGCGAGCCCACCGGTGGGCAAATGACATACCGAGACCATATTATCAGGGAACTGGTCGATACCGAGCGAAAATACGTCCAAGATTTGGAGAACCTGCATGACTTGAAAAAGACGCTCGAACAGCAAGGCGCGATCCCTGGCGATACTCTCCATCAGATCTTCCTCAACATCAATGCTATTCTCGATTTCCAGCGCCGATTTCTGATTCGAGTCGAGACGACCAACTCCATGCCCGCTGCGAACCAACGGTGGGGAGCTCCATTTGTTATGTACGAGGATGCGTTCGAGATCTATCATGCCTTTATCGCAAACCAGCGCAAGGCCGCGCAGGTTGCCAACCAAGTTTTCGACAAGATTCAACGTTCTTCTCATCCCGTGGCAGCCGATTTCAACACCCTCGATGGTTTCCTGCTTAAGCCTATGCAAAGACTGGTGAAATATCCTCTATTGCTCAAGGTGGGTTGATGCGCTTTAAGAGTTGATCAGCAACTAACATAGAGCAGGATCTTAACAAGAAGAGCGAGGATGACGAGGTCAAAGCAGACTTGACTAGCGGTTGCGAAGCTGCTGAGCGAGTTTTGTCCAAGGCTAATGAGGCAGTGAACCGTGATCTTTTGGATGAAGCTGTTGAGGAGCTCACAAACCGTGTGGAGGACTGGAAGAGCCACAAGGTGGAGCAATTTGGCAAGCTTCTCCTGCATGGTGTGTATGGAGTCATCACTGGAAAGACAGACCAAGAGAAGGATGTAAGTTGGCTTTTCAAGTCCATTCGACCTTTACTAACGCCTACAAGTACGAAATTTACCTCTTCGAGTCTATCCTTTTGTGCTGCAAGGAAATCTCATCAAGCAAGAGCAAGGATAAGAAGGACAAGTTACGTTCGGCAGGCCCCAAGGTTCGAAACAAGAACGCCAAGCTTCAATTGAAGGGTCGAATTTTCATGACCAACGTGACCGATATCGTGTCCTTCACCAAGCCAGGTGAGTTATGAAGTTTAGGCGGTCCGATCATGAAACTGACTTTAGAAGGCAACCACAGCGTGCAGATCTGGTGGAAGGGAGATCCAGGTGTTGAGAACTTTGTCATCAAGTTCTTGAACGAGGAGACTTTGAAGAAATGGGTAGCGACTCTGGAGACCCAGAGGAAGCATAACGCGCCGCGCCAATCATCGAACTCGGATACCCTCTCGACTGACTTTGCTTGGACACGAGACCAAGTAGCCGGCCTGGAGAACCCTTACTTACAAGAGAACGACGAAGACGATGATGACATTGGTCCTGCGACAGCACCTGCTGGCTTTCCCGGTGTTACTCATCCCATGAGTTTGGGCCCTCGAACAGCTTCCAGTAGCAACCTTCGTGCTCGAGCAGGAACCGGCGAGAGTTCAGCGTCGCTGGCCGGTATGGTGAGAGCTCCTCCACCTCGATTCCCTTTACCTGCGCCACCCGGGTCTCTCAGCCTCCAGACACAACCAAACGGCGCTCACTCACCCGGCGCCTGGGCGGGCGACAGTTACTTCTCCCCTGTTACCGAGTCACCAGCTTCTACGAGGACGAGCACTACCAGCGGAATGTTCTCGACACCTCAATATGGATTCCCCAAGAGTGCCACTCCTAACCCACAGCAATGGGAAGATGCCCACGGCAACCGATACACTGCTCCCGCGATGCCCCGCGCTCCATCTCGTGACGGACCTTCACCAAACCCCCAACGCAACCCTCGAGGACCTTCTCTGCCAGCGATGGCCTCCAACAGCCAGGCCGCTTTGGCAGCACAGCACAGGAACCGCTCTTACAGTACACCCGATATTAACGGACCTGGAATGCCACGCACTCGTCAACCTAGCCACGGAAACATCCCTGCAGTGCCTGGAATTCCTTCGCATCTGCACCCTGGCCACGCTAATAACATTTCTCGAGACCAAACAGGCTCACCAAGGAACGATCAACCAACTCGAGCTCAGACAAACAGCCCAGGAGCTCAGCGAGAACGTATGCACAAGCCTACAGGAAGTGTGGGTGGTAGCATGAACCATTTCCCTGCTCAACCAGTTCACCCACGATCCATCACACCAGGCGGTGGAAACCAGCAACTCCGTGTCGACGCCGCCGCTGCAAACTCACGAACGGTGTCTCCAGCTCAGGGCACAGCAACAATGCCACCACCATCAGCGTCACTGAGTCCCGACATGCCTCTACCAACACAACTCAAGGTTCGCGTGAACTGCGAGTCAGGCAACTACGTTACATTGGTCGTGGCTTTCAACATCACGTACCAGTCTCTAGTCGACCGTATCGATGCTAAGCTCGCCCGCTTCACTACTAGTAGCATCAGTAAGGGCATGCTCAAGCTTCGATACCGCGATGAGGACGGCGATTATGTTGCTATTGAGGGTGATGACGATATCCAGATCGCCTTTACGGAGTGGCGCGAGAATGTGTACTCTGGAGGCGTGGGAGAGATAGAGCTCTTCTGCGTCGGCGACACCGCCTAGACTACGCGCGCTATATAGAGCTCGATACCCCGGAGAGAAAAGGTAGCATTGTGCTTGGGATACCCACGGATCATTACCGCATTTTTCGGCGCACGGCAAAATAAAACACAACAAAAAAACCATTCATACATTATGGCACGATAACGAATAAGGGCGTCTGGAACGGTTGGCCGAACATCATACCATATAGACACGGCAAGCGAAACTCGACTTTTCGAAAAACAACTCATCATCTCCTTTTATCTAACGAGACATTGCCAACTCGAGCCACTCTTTTGTCCAAACGGGACGCACTTTTCTTGGGTTATTTTTTGACGGGTTGTCTTGCATAGAATGGTTCAATCATTCTTAGCACGTCTCGTCATACACTTCCCATCGTTCAGTACTTGCATGGGATCATTTACACATTTTCTTTTTCATGGGTTCGGCGCTTTAATAAGATTTGGGGGCGTTTCTGCCGTTCTTTCTTTCTCTTCTTTTTGTTCTTCTCCGGGGTGTCGTTTATATGATGGGTGTGCGCTCATGATGGGTAGAGGAGTAGTAGCAGTTATAGTTAGAGCGTGATTTGCAGATGTAGTTGAATGCAAACACTTTGAATGAATGAGCTTGTCACTTGTGATGTCGTGCATGAACGAGTTTGTCCCTTATGAAAAAGTAGGTTAATATTTGATGGTTGGGTGTTTGGGTCTTGAGTTATAGTCATTCGTATTGTATTGTACAGTATTTGTGCACATCTTCTATCCCCGTGGTATTGTTATACAGCTTGATATCTTCCTCTGCTCATCCAAAATAGCGCTCTTTTTCTACCGCTGCCCCAGTTCCATCCAGTCGTGAAGTCCTTCATTGTACGTCTGCTTCCCCAGTCGTGCCATTCCTGAATCCCATCGTGCACTTGCTTGTCTCTCGTCTAATTCTGCTTTCGGGGTCCGGTCATGTACTTTTGCATACGCGCCAAGTGGTAGTTGATAGTATTCGTAGGCGCAGGAGGAGCCGCGGGACCATCCATGCATTTGCGGAGTTGGTTCTCTACTGCTGCACAGCCTGTTGCGTTGTAACCTGCTGAAGCCCAGCATGCTGTCAAAGCATTAGCCTAACCTTCTTCCTCATACAAACAATCTCCCCGCGCATGAAATTGCACTCTTCTCCTGCGTACAATTGTGATCGGGCAGCTGGGAACATGGGGACGTACCGAGAACACTAGACATGATAGCAATGCATGGATTCTCGACCTGGCGCTTGGGGTTGTGCACCCGCAGGGTCTTCAGGGGAGGGAGACGGATGGGTTTATGACGGCCGGCCATTTTCGCGAATCGCTGGGGATTGAATTGATCGACGGCGAGAACGATTAGGCCTGGTGAGGGTCGTGATGCTTGATGGAGTGGAAAGTTTGGAGTGGGGTCACGTGCGGTGTGGAGTGATAAGATAATGCTCGTATCGATAAGCTTCTCACCCCAGCTTGAGCGCTGAGACTGATTGATGGTGAGCGGCTGGGTGAGGAGCAATGGGAGCAAAAAGAGAACAAAGAGAGGACGACTGTTTGATCAGAGGAACCAAATGCAAAAAGAAACTCCGGTACAGGGAATCGAACCCTGGGCTCCGCGGTACTTGATCTCTCAGGTTATGAGAGCGCGAAATGTTAGCCACTACACCATACCGGACGCTAATTGGTTGAAAACAAGCTTCGAGTTTAGCTCTATGTACTAATAGCAACGCTCTGAATGTGACATCGGAGAGATAGCTTACAATCACAGGATGAGTACAGTATTTGCCCGAGTTGAGATACCTATTCCATAGTAGTTAGTCGAGATTGAATGATGTGCTGTTAACTCCAGTCACCGCCAAGCATCTCAATTCAGCCCTGCCTAACAAACAACTCAACCTTGCGGCCCAAATCCTTCATCCAACAGCCAAATCCCACGTCCTCCTCAGGGTGTCAGAAGAACTGGCCACCAAGAGCATAAGCGACAAAATAATTTGATCATACTGTATCAGCTTAGGCTAGTATTTAGACGACTTTATCTCTGTAGCCTAGGTATTCGGATGACATTTCTTCTGACACCCACCTGGTCCTCAATCAATCCTCCGCATGACGCATCCCCACTTGCCACAGGGGTAACCCCAGCACAGCCACGACTCGCCACACTTGGCACTTACAGCAACCCAAACGCCAAGCTCGTGACGTCCTCCGCCCAGGCTGTAAGGAAGATTAACACGACGTGACCAATGGTGATCGATCCTTCGTGACATCACAGACCACCTTGACTTGTTGTGCAATGTTATGACCTAACTTGCCAAGACGGTGTGAAGGGAGAGAAACAGGCAATGGCCGGGGACTACGCCACTCGTGAAATGCTTATAAGTTGGAGCGCAGGACGGTTCCTGTTATGGACTTGATCCAGTAATTATCGTATCGTTTATCGTATCAATATTCACAATGGAGAAACCTAGTATGTTCGTATCTTACATGCATTTGGATGGTCTCAGAGACTAACGAGTATAGCTGCTACACCGAACAACTACAGTCACCCTCAGCAGGGCTACTACGAGCAGGGTCAGCAACATCCTGAGCAGACCCAACAGCCACCGCAGTACGAGAGCAACAACATGGGCAGTTCTCCTCTTGCTCAACCACCTCTTACACACCAACATGATCAGCAAGATCGTAACTTCAACCCTCACCAACAACAACAGCAGGGTGGCTTCCCACCTGCCCAACAACAAAACTACCAGAGCATGCCAATCCAGAATCTGCAGAGTCAAAGTGCACCGGTAGTCTGTCCCAGCTGTGGTGTTAGAGCCATGACTGTCACGAAGGCTGAGTCTGGCGGAATGACGCAGTAAGTATATTCCTTGACCTGATGAGAAGAATTATATGCTAATGGATGCAGTGCTATTGCTGCGGGTGTTTGTTTCTTTACTTGTTTGGGATGTATTCCTTACTGCATCTCCTCACTTAAGGATGTTCACCATCAGTGTGGAAACGTAAGTTTATTAAGATCTTGTGATGAGTGGGTTGTGCTGACAGGAATAGTGTAACATGCCACTCGCTGATTACCACCGAAGTGGACGAACGGAAGTGCGCTGCTTCCAGAAATAATGAGATGAAGCGTCATGAGATTGTTCTTTTTTAGTTTGCGACATGATACCAATGGGTTTTGCTAGCGCCCTATCGTTACCATTAATTGGACTTTATCTTCACTGCGATTAGAAGCAGTATATGTACCAATAAATATTTGTTCTGCGCCCAATATTTAACAAGTGACATTCATGTGTTCCTCTATACACCATAGCTCCATACATTGACAGCCGGATCTATCATTACAAACGAGCCTGAGTCCATCGCCTTAAACAACGTCAAACTTCTCGTCGTCCAAATCCATGCTCTCTGCTGGAGCAGGTGCTCGAGGGACGCTTCTCAATGCTGCCCAGCCTGATTTCACGACAGGTTCTTGGACAGGCTTTGGTGCTGGTGAGGGTGCGGGTTTGGCCTTTGGTTCAGCCTTGACTTTTGGTGCGGGCTTGGCCTTTGGCTCAGGCTTGACAATCTCTGGCTCGGGCTTGACATCCTCATCATCGTCCTCTGACGCCTCGGCTTCTCCTTCAGCATCCTCACCTTCGTCACCCTCTTCGCCATCCTCTCCCTCATCATCTTCGTCATCCTCATCGTCATCGCTATCATCCTCATCAGACTCTCCTGAGCCATCAGAGTCCGCATCACTACCGGGGTCATAATCCTCTTCATCTTCGTCTTCTTCATCTTGCAGAGCTTGCTCGAGGTCCACTTGCGCCTTTGCAAGCTCCGAGATATCACCACCAGCCGCTTCACCCTCTCCAGCTTCTTCACCGTTCTTCTTGGCTGCTGCGCGGTTCTCAGCCAGCTCCAGTTTGGCCTTTCGCTGCTCAGCCATACTTCGATCCTGTAGACGCTTGTTCTTGATGTATTCGTCAATGCCGCCATAGTCCTCCTGGTCAATCATGGAAAACTCGACTTCCTCGGTCGCATCACCCTCGCCTGCAAACACCTCCACGGAAAGGTTGAACGTTCGTTGGAGAATGTTGGTAAAGCTTGTCGCCGCAATGCGGTTCAGAGGAATAAACATAAGCGGCTTCTTGAAACCCCAGAGAATGCCGGTCTCGAGGAAGAACAGGTATCCATCCTTGGAGCCCCTGAATGCCTTCACATGGACAGCCTTTTCGCTCGGTCGGTGAGGTTGTCGCACCATGCTATGGAACTTGCCAGGGTTGGCCGAAGTGATATCGATACCAATGGGCTTCAGGTGGCGGTTTAAGGCCCAGTGGAATAGGGACTTGTAGTTGTCTGAGACCGCTGCCGCACTTCCAGCGTCAGATCCACCTATCGTACCCTGCTTTGGCGCTGTCGCGGGGACTGTAAAGACGAGCGGCTCTTCGGTCGGGGGGTTCGTCTTAGAGGGGAGACATGTTCCTCGTGGGAAAAGGACGTAGTTGTGCTGGACCTGGTTCTTCTCGGGTACGGGGAGGTAAAAGACATGTTCTGGCGCAAAGTTAGCTCAGGCCATGCAATAGCATCAATAACGCGTACCAATATCTGACCACGCGTATGTTATGGCTGGAATAGGAGCTGTGGTGTTTGGCGCACGAGCATAAATATGGCCATCTGTAAAACACAACTCAAACTTCTTCCTCTGAGGTACGGAAACCGAGATTTCCTTTATCTCCAACAGAACATTCTCGTCCGCGGCGTTGGTCTGGGTCTTGACGGGAACTTTCGTGCCATTGGCAGCTCCATTGGCTTGCTGGACGTCGACTCTTCTCTTCTTGTGCGCAGGTTCAGTGCTTCCACTTAATAATTGATCGTAGACATGTGTCGCAATTTCGTTGAACAAAGCGATTCGAGTGGGAGAGTCTTGATTCTCGTTAGTATCGTGAATAATGCATTCAGGGGCATTGTGTATTTACCTGCTGCTTTCTGAATGCCTTGTAGAATGTCTGGCCGGGTACCAAATACAGAGCCCAACTTGTCTGTATCGAGAATTTTGCCCATCTTCAAGTCCAATCGTCTAGCTGTGATTTGATGGCAACTTTTTGGTGGGAAAAGATTGGGTGTGAAAAATATGTATGGGTGAAGAATTGTTTACTGTTGGTCGTGGCAATGAGGGTGCATAGGTCATCATATTTCCCTGGACTAAGAGTTGCGATAAGATAGCGATTCATGATGGAGGGCGCTTATTAGTCAGGGTCATGGCGCTAGAGCTGCCAGTTTTAGTGGTTTACAGGCGCTGCTGTTGATTCACAGGGGAAGCTCACCCTATCAGCTTCTGACGTCAGGCGGCCGGCGCTTCCTTCCCCGCGAGCTGCCCGATTCATCTTTCCAAGTGATACGAGCTGTCAGGCACAAAGCGTCTCTTTTTGTACAAGCACGAGATCTTCAATACTGACATCCATATTCATCATGTCGACCACATTCCCAAATCTCTACACGCACCGCAAGGTTGCTGATTCAGCTGCCAAAGCATGCGACATTTGCTACAAGTCAAGCACATCCGTGTTAATCACACCAGACAAAAAGGTATCTGAAAGAACAAGCAGAGATGTGTAAGCTCATGCACTCACATGGTAGGATTTCTTCTTTGTCTGTCCCGTTCACCTGAAAGACAAGTATTTTGCGACACCAAAAATCGATGAGGAAGCTGCCAAGCAGAAGCGCGAGAAGGAGTTGGCCGAGGAAAAGGAGCGCGTCATGAAGGAGTACGAGGAGAAGCAAAAGAAGAAGAAGGAGAAGGAAGCCAAAAAGGATAAAGATGACAAAGAGAAGGATGATAAGGATAAGGATAAGGACAAGGATAAAGATGAGAAGAAGGATGAGGATAAGGTGAGTGAGATGAGTCAATGAATTGGGCTTGACTGACAAATTGGTACAGAAAGAAGAGAGCAGTCCTGCGCCTGAAGAAGAGCCTCGTGTGTTTGAGCTGAAGACGTAAGTTGCCCTCATCTCTCTTCTGGCAGGCTACTAACGTTACGCAGCGCCTTTTACCAACAGAGGTTGTTGAAGAAGAGACAAGCCGAGGCTGCGAAACAGGATCGGGAACGAGCATCAAAGCCCGGTTACTTCCCATCTGTTCCATCAGATGATCCCAAGCGATGATAGGTAGAACGTATTAGATCAGGGAGACAGCAGGTGAGCATGTGAGGTCTCTCACTAACTACTCTAGATAGTCTTACAAACAATATACCAAACAACAGCCTTTATTGGATTGTTCCCACGATGAGCTTGAGGCAACCGTTTGACCGCGCCCAAAATGCCGCGCATTGATGTTCACTTCTAGGGAAGCGGAGAGCATGCATTGGACTGCACCGCAAAGCGACGCCTTTCCTATGTCTTCCTTTTCTCGTCCGACTCTATTTGAACTCATGTCTGTTAATTTTACGCCTGGGCGAGATGCCCAGCCCACGGACTCAGTGGCGAAGTTGTCAAGAAGATTGACCAGCGATGAAACGCCCTCGAAGTCTTGACTGAAGGCCAAACCACCCACTCCTGCTTCGCAGCTATGTTGTGATTCTTTGTATTACACTACACGACAGACATTTAGCTCATTTTGGATTTATTCATGGTGACTCGCAGGCAGGCCGTCGAGGACCAGAGAAAGGCTGCCCATCATGGCTACAACCCGCTATCATAGCCTCAGGCAAGCTCCAACTTGGGTTCAGCCACGACATGCTCGTATATCGGGTGTCCCATTGATGTAGAACCTCGAGGTTCATCAAGTTGCGACTCATCTGTTGCGACACAGACAAGGATACCATCATACCGCCATATCGAGCTTCACTTGCATTGCACGACAACAAGCTCCGGGCCCTCTGATTTGAATCCAAAGATGCATATCTATGCACAGCAAAGCTCGAATCAAACGCTCAAGTCCAGTCCTCACCCAATCAATGGAATACTCCTGGCCCAGTCGCAGGCTCCTCCAGTCTTTGCGATGTAGGCGACAAGACATACTTGGTTCACGCCGAGAAAAGCGGAAAGCTTGTTCAGCAGGAATATCTCGGCCAAACAGATCAACTGGTGCCATTTTCGGGACATCGGGTGTATGAGCCAGGGCAATATCAGTCTTTCTGGAGATGAGGATAAGCTCTTTTGTGTTCATCAGAAGCTGGACTGTGCTCTGGTATACTTGGTTCACTGAAAGTGCCGGGTCGTCTAGGAATAACGCTGGGCAATGGAATGGCTGTCGATGACAGAGAGATGTGTCTTGACTTTCGATACAACAACGATAGCGATATCTGCCTCAGACCAGATTTGAGGTGTTCGGGAAATTTTGGAGTTTTGCATCGGCCGGTTTTGTGTGGGCATCCAAGTCTACCGGTGACAGCATGACATCTGATTCCTCCATGGCATTGCGAGACGTAAACATGACCGCAATGGTATTCACCTTCCGCGATTCCCGGTTGTTGTTCGTGGATGATGGAACGGAGGGAGTATTGCGCTTGTACTAGTCTTCTGAGAACGTAATGATCGGCTTTACTCCGAGCTTGCGCCCCTTTGACGACATGTAGGTATACGTCTGGGTCACAGCCAAACCCCCACTCTAATATGGAGGCATGTACTTCACCACTCGAGCATATTTTGAATGGGTTCAAGGCTCGGTCATGTGTTATTCGGATTATATGAAAGAGGAGTATTTTCCGGGTATGCCAGACAGCCTGCATCGACCATTGGAGGAATAGCTTGGGCAATGTTGGGGGCTTATTGACAACGGCATTGGGGGGATTTTGCTTTCGTGATATACCTGGACGGAACACGAGCTGAGGATAGCAGTACGGCCTTTGTCGAGAAGGAGTTTCTAATTTTCACCCCCATGAGGCTACCAATTGGTTACGAGTCTTATAGATGACGATGACGGTGTTTGGTGGAGTGCCTACACATACAACAGTCATGATCTGAGGCCACCACCAAGCAGTAAGATCAATTGACTTTCGCCGTACATTGGATGCTACCACCCATCCACCCAACTTGTCGGGGCGTAAGACGGAACGACCGGTTGCTATCTTCTTTCGGAGTTAGTGAGCTGACTGCATGAAGTCTGACCAACAGCTCAGAACAGACAAGCTTAGTCCTGACTACGAAAGCTTATTTTGACAGTAGTAGGGCTGAGGGAATGTTGTCTGTCACAGCAGGAATAAGACGATGTGCCAGCCTGTGGTATTCTAGTTTGACTTAATATATACAAGAAAGTAATCAGCTACTTCCACTACCTACATGTTCCTGATCAATCGCCACGGGCCGCCGGAGCGGCGTGAAGCTCAACAGTCGACCATTGACTCCCAGAAAAGGGATTATTTACAGAGACCAGGAAAAGACGGAAACTGTTGCCCGTGTCTAGAACATAGAACTTCGAAAACACACCAGGCGTAGTCCAACAGCCTTCCTCCATGGTCTCTACATTGAAGCCACACAATCCAGCCGGGGCAGAGCACTGCAGACTCTCATCGCAAGTAAGAAAGCCCGCGCTATCCCTTTGGTCTTCACTGCAGAGAGACAACGGGGCCGGGTGGGCAGGGTTATCCGGGTATAAAACGCACCAGTAGAGGTCGCCTACGCGCACGTGAGACGACTCAGGGTCAAGAGTGAGTGAAAGAGGTGGGTTGTTTTGGAGGTTGAATCCTATTACTGAGCCTGGGGAAGGGAAGCCCAATAGCGGACCGAATCCTTCAACAGCGATTTGGAAGGTTTGGATAGGAGGAGCGGCGGCTGTAGCTGTTGTTTCGGCCAGCGTTGTGGTGCTTTCATCAAAGGCAGTCGCCGTTGTCTCGGCGATAGTTGTGGTAGCTTCAGAGGTAGTCGTGGTACTGTCTTCGGTGTAGGTGGACGAAAGCTCAGTGGTCATCGTCTCAGCGGGGGTTTCGTCCTCGGAGGTAATTGTTACGGCACTGGTAGACAAATCGACAGAAGCAGTGGTCGCGATGGTTGATACAGCGCTGGTAGTGGCAGTCTCAAGCTCGGTGCTGGTAGCAGAGCTGATCTCCGAAGCAGTAGAGCTCGCCTCTACAGAAACACCACCTGCACACGGTTAGATTCCATAACTCTTAAATACTGAATATGTTACTTACTGCTATCCGTCGAGTGACGAGGTTTGCATACACTCGCAACGACAATATCAGCTCCAAAGGCGATAGAACACAAAAGAGCGAAACGCATGTTAGCAACGACAAATAACGAGTGACAGTTACTAAAGCAAGTGAGAGAACAGCGAAAGTCAAACCATTGGTTATTTCCGTGTATCGTGGGTATTTATATTGTTTATAAAATAGGGGATTAGACTATTGAATCTTGGTCTTGGCAGAGGTTCTAGACGCGCTGAAGAGTGAAACTATTGAACGGTCAGACCGCACTAGAAGGCAACTATTGACGGATGTTGTATAAATGGTCCGATGCCTATACAAAATTTCTTATTTCCTGGCCAGTTTTCTCTTTTTATATAAAACATTGGCCTATTTACTTCGCCGAAGGCGGTTGATTGTCGTGATATTCCAAGTATGTCTGCTCAATAAGAGCCAATCCCATAGGGGTGAGAAATGACAAGGAACGAAATAAACCTGCTGTGGCATGCTGTGACATGGCTTCAATTAAATTGGAACTTCTTGCTATCAGGTACCATTGAGATGGGGCATATTGCAACTAATACTCAGTAACTGCTGGATCGTGCCGCAATCGATTCCATCTGCCAAGACTGGCGGAACTATCAACATACGCGATTGATAACACAATCGGGACTTTCTTGTCCGTATCAGAGGTCCGGATAAGCGATCACCACGATGATCATCACCAGGTCGAAAGTTTCCCAACATTTCAGTCAGATGTGACCAAGTAATGGAACTCACCGAAGCTAAGAAGTTCAGCTGTCAAGCCTTATCGTGAACACTAATTCACCACCAGCTTATCCCCATACTGTATGTAGTACAGCGTTAATTGCAGACGTCAAATAAAATAAACTTTGACCACTTCTATAAAAAGACCAGTCTCGATCGATCTTTAAGCCTCGAGGTTTCAGCCGGCGCCACAGTGAATGATGGATGTTACGTACGATGGAATCGGCTGTTAAAGTTGCAGTTGGCTGTCGTGGAAACCTGCCGTGCCGCGCCACAGTCAAGATATCACATCGTGAGTAATTAATTACGTGTCGCCAAGAAGCATATACCATAGTATCATACTCGTAGTGAAAGACGCATTTGTCGAGGCGGAGTGCATTTGACTTGTCATTCATGACAATCATCAACTTCATGGATGTCAAATGGATGTCCTCACTCACTTGGCAATGCATGTCACTCCCTTACATGCCATCAACTGACAAAAAAGCCACACCGACCAAAGATCAAGATGGCGTTAACCTCATCCACTTGATGAGGATCAAGTGGATCCAAGGGTCTTTCGGATATTTCCCTTCCCTTCCCTTCAGCCTTATTTATCTGGCTTGTGACTGTGACTCGATTACTATCTTTGCATGATCATTCATCACGGCTGTAGCGGATGTCTTATTCTTATCAGTAAAATGACTGACGCCGCAATCTGAGGGTTCTAGTAGCGTCATTGTTCACTCATCCATTTTTATGTTTACAGCCATATCTCTGAAAGCTTATCATCATCTAGTCTCATGACACAGCCAGCAATGAATCGTCTTGGCTGAGGCTTGCGACCACGGCTAGTTCTGGGCCGCAGATCATCAGTGACACGCGCCCTCTTTGCCCTGTTTGAAGGTTAGAGTGACGACCACTTATCTGGTTTGGTGATCGGTAGTACGTACAACTGCCGAGCATGCAAAGTCGATCACTGATGTCGTCGTCAGATTCTCTCTCCATGACAACAGACCTGATCTACCCCAGCATTAGAGATAGTAGTGAATGTACTGTACTCTGCATATCTCACCCATGTGACTCACCCACCCTCCAAGACGTCAACTTTTTCATGATCTAACAAAGTCAACAAGTCTTGGACCCTACAAAGTGGCGCCCTCCCGCTGACTCCCAACACCCATTTATTCCCCCCCTTTTGTCGGTAATCACCGTTTGGGCATTGTCTATTTAATAAGCGTTTCCCGCCGCATAATTATTTTGTTTACTTGAAAGGGTTCATTCGTACCTGATTATTACGCTTTGATCAATTAATAGCAGGGTTTAGCCTGTCATATTGGGCCCCCACTACCCAGCGACAACTCATCAGCCCAAACCGCCCTGAACAAGAAAAGAGCCTAAGGGCAAGACGAAGAAAAAAAAGCAACGACGAAAGGAGATTGGGATATTCTAAGACAGTTGAAGGGATTGATATAAACCTCTTTTCAATCCGACTCAACACAATTCTCATCAACTCATCCCATCAACTCATCACATCAATTACTCAACTCAAGTACTCAATCACTTACACAATGTATCGTGAACATCACCCCGGTAGCCTCGCCCTCCCCACCACAACATGGAGTCCCAGCGAAGAGCCAACCAACAAATCCGAGCATGAAAGCAACCAAAGAAGTCGCCAAGCAAGCACATGCTCCGAACGCAGCTGCGAAAGCATGACCCTCGACGAAACAAGAGAATTATGGAGATGCATGCTTGAGCTACAATCTCGATATGGATGTTATAATTCTACGAGGATAGATATGGCTGTTGATGCCGGTGAAGATGGTATCGACCTAATGCGTATGTCCTCCCATCACCCCTCTTTATTGTGTTGGACATTTTACTAACTGTAGCAGCAAACCGCTTTATCATCGATACTCTAAACGAGTCCGTTATCGATCTACCTGATGAAGGTCGCGAATTACTTAACCGTTACTTATGCCCTTCATCGCCGACTAAGCAAAAGTGGAAGTTTTGGAAGAAGGAATGATATCCTCACATACTGTTAATTTTTATTTCATGGCGTTGGATAGAAAAGGCGAAGCATATACCCACGATATCAGAATGGCACTGATTTATACTTATTGTAATTACTAAAACTAAACAAACATACTACAACTGCGTCTCTCGTCTTTCGTCTCTCGTCTCTCATCACTCATGCTACATCGTCTACTCGTCTCATCGTGACAGCTGTACTAAATCCTGCTCTCAAAATCCTTCTCCCCAATAAACCCAGCCTGAATCTTCATGCTCTCCCAAACCCTCTCCTTAGCATTGTCTCGCACATCCATCCCCATAAACCCACCAAACGTCCTCTCAAACTCCCACTCCTTCAAAATCCTCCACATCCTAACCATCTCCTCAACACCAAGTGGTATAAAATTAGGAATACTCCACAGAAAAGAATAAGAATTCAGTCCTTCTGGTCGGGATCTTTCAGCACCGCTTGCATCAACACTCCAGTCGCCCACGCCTGAGGCTGTGGTCATGAGTGTATCGGCGATAAAGAGCCTGTTGTTGTAGTGTAGAACCATGGAACCAGGGAAGTGGCCGCCCAGTTTGATGGCTGTTGCACCAGTATCCAAAATCGGTGTTGTAATATCTGTCAGAGGAACTTGTTCAGACGAAGAAAATGTCGTCCAAGTCATGTCTTCAGAAGCAAGATAAACAGGACATCCAAACGCCCGACCCCATTGAACATGGGCACTATAAAAGTGCGGATGAGAAATAACAATAGCTCTCAACCCACCCATCTCCCTAACCTTCTTGACCGTCTCATCATCCAAAAGCGTAATGCAATCCCAAAGAATATTCCCCTTAGGCGTCTTGATAAGAATAGCACGCTGTCCAATCCCAAGCTTTGGGGTAGACGTAATAAACGTGAGATCCGGATCAGTAGCACAGGGAGTAAACTCGTTACGATGCTTCTTTTTGAGCGAAGCTAGCGTAGAAAAGGATTGGCCTGTGGGAGGCACGAATTGGCGTGGGTCATCGCAGATGAAACATGTTTTTAGGGATGTGGTTGGGAAGTGTGTGCCGCATGTGTCGCAGACGAGGTGCGAGTCTGTGGTTGTGAGATCGTATGGTTCTGACATGATGAGAGAGGACTAGTTTGCGACGATAGATCGAGTAGTGTCTTGAGTGGCTAGCTTGTGGTGCATAAACAAGGCATTCGAGTCTGGATTCTTGTTTCTTTTATCGTGAAACAATCTTAACTACAGACACTGTGCCGAGGCTTGAATGTGTAGCTGAAAGATGGTGCTCTGTAAGCATCTTGGTTCAACTCCACTGGTTGGTTAATTGACGTCATCCCCGCATTTCACGATAGCTTCCGATTTCGCATTAACCCCAGATTACGATTACCAAGCAAACATCACGACGTGGCAGCTCTTCAGAAATGATTCCACATCATCGTATCTCGTATTCATTGTGCTATTACATGCACTTTTACCCAAAACTCCAAATGCTAACCAAAACATCATAACCCATTCCAAACTCGTCATGGTACCATGCATCGTTTACCATGCCTCCCACATCTGACTCCCCATAGAAATCAACCGATTAAACAATTGATCCCTCATACTTACAGCCGTAAGATGATGTTCCTTACCATCCTTAGTCTTGATAATCAGTCCATCAACAATCTCACTTCCCATGGCCCATCCAACAATGATCTTGCTCTTCCAGCCCAAACCACCCATCTTCTTCAACTCGTCAATCTCACCAATGGAAACCGTCCAAGCTGGCTTGAGGTCTTCAAGCTCAATCGTCCAGCTAACAGCGGGCGTGGTAGCTGTAGCTGTGATGTAAGCATGGCCTTTCTTACCCTTGTATCGGCAAGGGAAACGGATCGGGCCAGTAATAGGGTTGGGCTGTTCACCCTTTACAACGCCGAGACGGTTCTTTGCGTGGTGGGCGCCTGCCTTTGCTTTGGCTTTGTCGGCGGCTAGTGCTGTTGTTACGCCGCCCTTTGCCGTACCCTTGATGAAGTTCATAATACGATGAGATTTCTTGTGCTTTGTCTTTTCTTCTTCCTGTTCGTGTTCTTCTTCGTGGATGATGTTAGGATCGGGCTGAACAGCCGCGGTAATTTCGGCCTGAGATACTCCTTCTGGTGGTGTTAGTTAGGTCACTTCCATATCCAATCAGTCATTACACACCTAGATGTTCGAGACCTTCGCCGGCAGTCTCATGAGGTTCAGTCGCGGGGGGAATATCCGACGTAGGGGGAGGTGGCAGAGGAGCCTTGTTCCTCTCCCCAATACGGAGAAGCGTGATAGCCAACTGCGCATTTGTAGGGACACCTCGAAGAATAGTGTTTCGCAGCTCAACATACTTCTCCCAGCGAGGATACGTCCTGTTGATAAAGTTCAAAGCAGGTGTAATGATAGGATCACCAAAGAAACCAAAGCCAGCGCCGAAACCCATTCCCTTCATGGCCATGTAGGGAGACGTAAAGTACGATCCGAGAAGCATGGGTACAAGAACACCAATGAGAATAAACTTGGGTCGATGACGATGGAAAGGCGCAGCGGGACTAAGAGCGTTTCCGAAGCGCTCCCATGTATCGACAAAGTCGGCGATCATGTGCATCGTAGGACGAGCCTTATCCCAGACGGCGTTCGATACTGGCTTCTTGGCGCGGTTGTGCTTGGCATGGGGATTATTTCCCAGAGACTTTTGCTTAGCCTCTGTAGCTTCTTCGGTGAGCTTCGTAGGGTCTGGCGCAATGCTGTCGTCGTCGGGATCCGTCTGGGGATGCTTTCCAGCAGCAGTACTAACAACAATCTGCTCCCTTATCAGTCTTTTTCTGTCAAGCGAAAATCATAGGCGATAAAATCATAACTCACACCGGAACATACCGTTGAAAGGCTCGTCACAAAGCTATGAGCCTCCTGTTCAGCTGCTTCGCCCTTGTGCTTCTCCGGTGCACCAGTAACAGAGTCATCAGAAGCAAGCACACCAGCAGCCGGTGTCTTAACTCCTCCAGTCTTGGAGTCAATCAGCGAAGGAGGTGCACCAGGGAAGCAAATGTCGCGAGCCTCAGGGGACCAAACCAGGATCATGAGGAAGATGATGATCGTGGGACCAAGAATATCAAGCAGCCAAGCCAGGGTATAAACTCCCAAGAAAGCAGAAGTCCGTCTCGTCTCCTTCCATGATCGAAGTCTCACAATATGCTTCCAGAACGAAAACAGCTGTGTGAAAACAGACACATAAAGCCTCTCTATCTGCGCCCTAAGCTTCTCGGGAGAAAACTCTTCGTCATCTGCAATGTTCATATCCAGCATTCCCAGCGGGGGCTCGTCGATGCTCTTGACGTAAAACACCTGCTTATCGAAGCGACGAATCAAAGCCCAAACATCTTCATTCTTGAGACCGCCGACAAGATGCGGCACGGTCTGCGGCTCCTCGTTCCATCCCAGATTCTTGACCTCGACATCGCCGTGTTCGAGTTGCGCAGCGCCTTTCTCTGTAAAGTCCAGGTCTTTGGATTCTTCTGCCAGGGCGTGGCTTACGGTGGGAGCTTCTTCTGTGTGTTCTAGGACGATTTCGGGTTCGCTACCTGCGGCTGTCGTGCCTGTCGAGAATCGACGGTTGGGGTCGTCAGATGTTGTAGCCATGATGGTGTATCGCTGTCGCAGTAGTTGAAGCGATAGTTGAACGATCAAAAGCTAGGAAGCTACTTTAGCTATTCATATCTTTTGACAAGCTGGAATTGGAATGGGAATACCCCGCCGCCTACGTCAAACTGGCAGGGGAGGAGTATCATGACATCTAATCGTGAATCATGACGTCACAAAATCTCAGCTGAAGACGATCATGGCAAGCAACAACCAAACAGGACCACACACTATTACCACCAAGACGCTGAAAGCGATACGACAAGATAATTGATAAACGAAAAGACACGCGTAGATAACCCACATCCTTGGCATTCAGCTGTCAGTTCACGTCACCATTGCACCCATCACACCCACAACCCTTGCTAAATCTGGCATACTGCATCGCTTGTGAACCTTGTTTTCTGACATTTGAGCTACCACCACCTATCAGTGAGGTTGTTATTAATGTTCATCTGCGATGAATGTCTTGGCCTGGTTATTGAGGCTCTTACCAAGGATTGCGTAGATCCCGGGTGCAACCTCCGGAGTGGGGCCGCATTCGATTGCCGCGTATCGTCACGATCCGGACCACATCATCCGGGGTATGTCAGCTGATTGAGTTAATGGTTGCGTCTGTGAGCTTTGTGATGTTACCTTGGGAAAGCCTTATCGTTAGGTTTGTTTCATCAAAGGCCTAAAAGGTCTATCTGGGAGGGTGGTCAGCTTGGGCGATAGGAGGCACAGTCAGCTCAGGTAGGACATCGTTATAGGGGCGTCTTCGCACTTCTCTTCTCCATCGTAGATATGATGCTTTATTTGCGATCATGGTCAGCTATTTGTTTATTGCTTGGGGTTTTGTCGTCTGTAATGAGAGATGAGTGTCATGCTACAAGAACCCCGACAGACGATTCGAACCACGTAACGGAACGGAATGAAGGAGCAGGTCGGGCAGTACCTATCTTCCAGAACTTCATCGATAATTGACAGTCAGTGTGACTCGTCAAAATGTCGAAGCTACCCGGAAAGGCGAACTTCACGAGGCCCAGGTCGTGCAACCCATGACTGTCATGACAATTCGGTGCCGGCAGCGACATGACCGACGAGTCTTCCAAGACAAGCCTTTAACTTACGTACAGCCCTCGGAGTCAGGTTTCGTCAGTTTGATGGGAGCCTCATCAACAATTTCTGGTGACACCGTCGATGAGAACAGCCAGCCCAAGAGGGGGCGCTCCGCCCACGGGAGCGGTCACTACACAGCGAGCATCGACGACTGCATCTCCGATAGAGCTTTCATCTTCGTCTATTCCATCGTGCTCTGGTTTCGCGGACTAGTCCTTGTCGGCAGCTTTCTTCAAAGTACTGTCGACGAGTTGTCCTCGCTCGACTCCGAGTCAATGCCCGCCAACGAAGCCCATGCACTCATCGCATGCTACATGAGACATAAGTAGCACTCGATTATGAACTTTGCAGAATACACGTTGGAACTCCTAACTAAATTGGCGTGCCATACTCCCCGGCAGATACATATCAATTGGTTTTCGGTCCCATGCCCGTTGGTAGGAGGGTACTGGAACATCGTAACATGATGCTATCAATGTTCCGGCACATCGCTAATGCCTGATACTCGGCCCTCAGGATTAATCGAATTAAATCCATATGCACTTTTATCACGACGAAAACCGCTAAGAGGGATTATTCAGCCCACAAACGAGGAGTGTTGTCCATAAAATTCATACCAAGTTGCAGACCGGCTACCCTGTACCTGCAACAACGAGAGTAGTGAAACAACCAACTCAACACAAACATTGTCAACATCAATATCCAGCCATTAATGTCTTGAGCTTCAATCAATCACTGATCACAGCAAGAAAAGTGTTTATCGAATGAACTGGCTCCTCTAGAACTGGACATTCGATCCTCTGGCATATTCGCAAAGAGTGTTAACCAAGTTGTCTCCATCATCCAGTACTTAGGCATGGAAATGTTAGCACGGGCAAACCACCAAGACTCAACGTACAGACAGCCAATACTGATTGGACAATGCTAGTCGCCGTCTACAAAGAACTTGAACCATTCACACTCGACGTCGGAGCTCGTCGGCCTCAGTATTCTCCTCAACATCCCGTCGCTGATCAGAACACCACGCCGAATACAACACATCGACACATACAACCACATATCCCACACTTCACATGCTATAACGCAATTGAATTGACAGGTATCTCGCCACAAAAAGGCCTCATCTTACATGGCGGTAATCCCACCGTCATTCCGCAATCACCTCATTCTCATTCCGCGGCTGACAAACTCCCGGCATTTGCCCACGTAGGAAGATATCCCTGTGTGATATTTCATCCCGCAAACACATGCCAATTACAGTACATACAGCGCGAAGCCATGTAATAAGAGTATGCAGGAACGTTGATACCCCGGACACCGGTGAGGCCTTATCTGAACAACCGGGCTATCAAATCTGACAGAACATGCCATAGCACGAAACTTGGCATCACAAGATAGCCTCGCCCCAGCAAGGCAAGGCATCGTGGCTGCTTCAGAGTAATTGATCGATTCCCCCGCGAATACCGGTCTGCGGTTTTGACAGCCTTGGACCATGCTGGGCGAATGAGCATCCGCCACAACGCGCTGGCCACTAATTGAGCCAGGGCCTCTGTTCACATGAACTTGGAATACTCCAACATGAACAAGTTTTTTCTCATTCAGATAACCAGAGCAAAAAGCAAGATTGCAGCAGCGGTGAGATTCACTTGCAGGTGGCTCAACGCGGGAATAGTTGCAATGACGCTTCACTGACAAGCCCAACCAAAATCTTGAGAAAGTACTCTGCAGTAGAGCGTCTCAGCCGCGGCCACAGGTACTCAATGTAGCGGCCGGTACTCTGAGGCTGACTTGCAGTTGCAGATCCCAATGCCATGTCATCCATGCTGGCACGAAATACCGACCACGTGCACTTGCCGAGGTGAATTGTTTCATGAAAGGAGTTCAGACGGTTGACAGCCCAGGTCACATTGAGGCTGCAGTAGTTGGTGCAAGGAGCAAGCGCTTGCTGTACCCGTACATTCCTCCTCGCAGGAAGAAATTGCAACACTTCAAAAGTACTACTCCGATAAGATTCGGCAGCAGCGATACAACCACTTGGTAGTATTCGGTCAGACGATATCTCTCGCTAGAAGTAACAACAGCAGCGCTATGAACAATTCCTACTCTCATACATTGCATTGCCGAGCATCCCGAGGGCCCTTCTGGACTCATTCCACGGACGTTTCGCCTAATAAACGATATGAGTATCTGCATCGCTTGTCATAGGCAAAGCCGACCATGTCCCGGGCATTGTCAGCCGCAGAACCGAACCGTGATGAGGCGCGCACGCGAAAGAGAGACCCTTGTCGCGATCGTCAGGAACGCGACACAGACACACCTCTCCGGAACCCATGTCCGGTGGCCGCGCTATAGCTGGTCTCACCAGTTTAGGTATAGCCAGGGCAGACACTCGACATTGTTCGAAGAAGAAAGTTCAGGATTCAAGCCACAATTGAAGAGTTTTTCACTTGAGACATTATCAATTTGTGACAGATATTGTCTCCCTTACCTTTGCCACGATTGAACCAATGCACAGTGACAATAGCAAAAAGAAATGAGAGGAAAGCAGAGTGAGTGAGTGGCTTTGAGAAGTTTTCTGACTTGCATCTGGTTTACTCTACCCTGTACTGTACCGTCGATGCTCACTGACAAGGAATCCCTTGCCCACTTCTTACATATCGACTGATCATCTCCCCTCTACGATGTATCGCAGCACATCATGATCCGGAGACATTCGGAGCCGCTGCAGACAAAGACAAGAATGCGGCGTGGGGCCGTTGTGTAAGAAAGTCTTGTCTCGATGGATACAGTAACTGGCTGCGTAACTAACGACATCCAACTGCTGAAAACTCTGATTTCGTCAGCGAGGTGGAGATACGTGTGGATGTAGGAATTGCTGCGCGTTCCTGACGCCAATCGCATTGGACATGATGCAAAGGTCTTCCCATTCACAGTATTTCCACCGAGCCGGCCATGTGTGTTGAGGGCCTTGGTATTCAAGTTCAAACGCATCTATCTCTAGTAGAGTAACATCAACGTCTGACCGGCTGCAAACTCAGACATGTAAAACTTAACTTACGGAAGTAAGATAGCAGTTAAGCCTTTCGGGGAACGAAGACCCTGGTATTCCGTAAACCGTCGTGACGTGCATCTGACGGTTACAGTACCTTGCATAGCGCGCAATAGATAGTGTTGTCCTTCGACGTCGCCAACAATTGAGGCTCACTGTTCATATCCAGCAATTCGGGCTCGGTACTGTAGCCGTTTGTGAATTGAACTTTTGATGGGTGACATCGGTTAAGAAACTTGAGCGCATTAGAGTAGCGATGTAACCACACAAGAACTGAGGCCCCAATTGAACTTGCCACCAGGAACAGAAATCGTCGAAAGTTAATCAGGTCAGATCGGATCGCGCAATTGGGGTGACTGGTTACATTGAATATGCTGTTGAGAACCTTCTGTAGCATAGGCAAATGCAGGCTTCTCAAAGAGTAAATACTGCCTTGTAAAAGATGGACCCAAGTTTCTCACAGAAGCATCACGGAATTATGCTATTTATGAAAATAAAATTCTAGACTGGAATGCAAGCCCCAAGCCGCAGCCGTGAAACATAAAACGGCCCGTTGTATTAATTGTTGATTTTTCGATCGATGGCTTGAACTTTGTTGCCAACCAATTACACCAAAACGCCGTTAGTTTGAAAGAATAAATTGGGCTTTTGAGTCTGTGTCTGTGCTTTTCATCTCGATTCTCATATCTACGTAAAGAGCATGCAGATATAGCGTTGAGATGCATTAGATGTACGGCACAGCAAAGTGTCTGAATGTCAATTCCGCTGATGTACAATACTCAATGGACTACTGCAAGTCAGATGCAAGACGGCATAAGAATGAGCTTCAAAATTGGAAAGTTGATGACAATCATGACGGCATCAGTGGATTTGTAGCTTCTTGGATGATGCTTCATCTCATCCACTTTGGGGCTCTAGTTAAGCTGATTTCCTTGTTTGTAGATGATCACCACTGAGTAGGATAGATGCCTTGCGACCGAGGCATCGAAATGAAAGGGAGACGCTAACCAATAGCGTCGGATTGCGATTGTGAATTAGGAAGCCCTAGAACTTGAACTTTGCGGAGGGGAGGGTCGGATCTCAGAATTGAGTTTGTGCGGGCGTAGGAAGGGATTGGGGGTTTTGAGAATGAGTCTGTGGGTGAAGTCTGTGAGCATTGGGGTTTGAGTTGTTGACTTTATTCGTGGTGATAGAGTCTGTTATTGGCGGAGAGAGTATATCGCAGATGATCATCCAACTCAATAAACCTTCAACCAATTGCTATTGTACATTCAGAATAAGCTTCAATTGCTACAGTACCATTCTGTCTGTGACTGTCGGACCTAGATTAAAGAGAAACATACATGTCCGACACCGGACAATTGTCTGTCAAACTCAACCCATCCTCTCTTGAATCCCCAGTGACCTTTGCCGCGTGTCTGACAGCTCTCAACGAACATGCAAAGGCGCGAACTCAAATGCACGCGAGTTCAACAAGACCAACGCCACAGTAATTTGCACATTAAAGCCTCACTGCGAGAGAGAGAAAAAAAGGTCCCCTGCAAGTGATCCAAACCGGCAGGTCTTAATCTAGACTCTGGATTGATAGTTGATTACTGTACACATGTAAAAGCTTCAGTCGTAAAAACCCATGTCTCTCAAACCCATGTTAGAACACTCTGGCGGGACGGTTGGAAGCCTTCCGCGGGCACAACGGTCAGCCACCACGAGTCGGCTAATGCAGTCTTGTCTTTTTCTTTGGGGCTCAGGGTCGTCGACTCGTGGTTGACCGCACCTTGGTTGTGTTTTATGTGTTTTGTCGGTAAGATATTATCTGAGCGGTGATGTCTAACATGAGTAGGTACTGTATTGATGTTTCCAATTGACTCGACGATCACGATGCCCTGTCGATGTTCCAAATCTTTAGGGTCCTGTAGATCGAACTGCAATGGGAAATGAGCAGTCATCGTTTAAGCTTTTCCTGTTCCCGGAGCACTGGTCGCCGGCGCAACTCCTAGTCAGCAACCATCTCAGTTGCTAATGGCCCTTCCATCTTCTTCCTTCTTCCATGGGGTGTCCGCTCCCCCGGCGCACCATCGGCGTCGCTTCCCTTCCGCTGGGAAGCTTGGACTGCGGCCGCTATGCCATGAAGGGTAAACCTGCCCCGGTCTGCAAGAGACAAAGATTCATTAATGCAGGGAAATAAATCTGAGGGGCAGGCAGGGTCAGTATCTCGATGAGTGTGTGTCATTCCATATTGTGCTCTTTCAAGGGTCTCATTCGGTGGAGTTTTAAGGGTGCTGCAGTAGAAAAAAACAATTCCAACGGGTTTGACAGAAACTGTTCAAAAAAAGAAAAGAGATTCTGACTTGTGCAGCGGAAACGGATGCTTCCGTTCGTTCGCTTTGACAGAGTGGATTCCGACTCATGAGAGCGGTCAAAACGTGAGAGAGGCTGGAGAAAGCGGACGGGGAGGACGGAAGAGGCCCCTAACCTAGTTGTCGTCTCGTGGAAACAAGTCCAAGCATTTTTTTTTTGTTTTTGAGGAAAGGGAAGTGATCGACAACAACAGCTACTCTACCACTTCCAAAGGAACGACGTAATATTGCAGACATCTCAACAAGTAATTCAGCCACAGCTGCCATGGAAAAGGACAACGGGTTTGCTTTTTGTAACTGGGAAACAATAGACTTGTGCCGTCAGCGGCTTCAGTTCAAACGGCTTTTTTTCCCCCAATCTGGGTTATCTGATTGGTGGCGCAGGAATACAGTACAGTAAAGTACAACTCAAGCACACCCTCGGAGGGTCTTCCGAAAAGCAAAAAGCACAAGCATTTTACAAGCGGGAGTCTAGAGTTTGAGATATCGGTAAAAAAGGGATACCGCCTTCAACTCCAAGGCGGTATCCTGAACAATGAGTTGTAGGTCAATCCGGGGACAAGGGTAAGAAAACGAGGCCGACCCAGACGAGCGGTAGGTGCCAGATACGATGCCAGTCAAAGTCATGTGCAAGGCTCATTGTCTACGTACCCCCTGCTGACTCCTCTTTCGCCCAAGGTCCCAAGCTTTTTGTTGTTACCTTTACCCATGTCACCGGGCATCTCGCCTGTGAGAGGCGAGGTCCTGGCGATGCGCAGGATGGATCTGTCTGTGAGTCAAATGACTGCAACTACAAATGCAAACGAGAGGAGTAATAAATGCAAAAAGGGATTTCGCTTGCAGTCACGTTATCACATTATCACCAACATAACTGTAGCGAAATACTGCGGCAAAAACAGTCAGGGATCGACATTATGATGAGGTCAAGACGGAGAAAAAAACAAAAACAGCAACTTGGAGAACAAAACCGCTGATCTTTGCATCCAATGGCAATAAGCTACCCTTCCAACTTTCCATGTGAAAAAAGAAGCTGGGGTATGTTCTGAGTTCTCTGACTGGAATGCAAACACCTCTAGGTCTTTTCCCAATGGGGAGTTACACACAACGGTTTTTTTTCCAAGGTTGGATAAAATGGCGGAAGCATAAATAAATTAGTTCAAGTTGCATAAAAAGACGACATCGTGATTTCATCGAATCTTGAATCATCATCGAAATCCTATTCATCATGGGAGATCCCTGCTCCTACTACTACCCTCGATCTATGTTCGGTTCTCATATCGTTCGTCTGTTTTTGTTATTACATACTGTTTGAAATAAACTCGACTCTGTCTTTACTGTATGCTTCCGTTCAATAGGAAAGCCATTGTTTCAAAAAAAACACCGGTTGCCGTCTTGTCGATCACGGTAGTTTCAATTGGATCTGAGCCACAAACAATTGTGTTATGCACGGGCTTTTGTTTCCCTTGCTTGAGCTTCCAACACAGCCAGCCATCTTCGGGGCCTCACCAATTGGCGGAATTGACGGCCCCACTTCCCAGAAGCCCTGAAAGCCCTCTGTAAAAATGCGCTGTAAGCATCCGCTGGAGGTATCACGACAGAACCAAGGACCATCAGCCTATGATTGTCTCTCTACAGCTTTCTCCTCATCACCTTATTCCCACGTCACGCCTGCATATCCTTGTCGCGAACAAATTAACATCCAGCCGCCAGAAGAGAGAGAAAGAGACAACAGAACACAGCAGGGCAGCAACCATTGTCTCCCCCGCCTTGATGACCGAAACCTTGAACGTCAGCCAACCCTTCATCCCTGCATCCACGAACGAGGTATAACGCAGCTTCTCTATACCTCTTCGTACAGCATGTTGAGAATGAGAACGCAACAGTAGAATCATTCCATCACCGCTCGAGAATCATTGTGCAGAATGAACAAGAGGAGTAAAAAGCCAAAAGCCACTCTCACCGATCATCTCCCCCAACCTGAACCCACAACGTAGCATCACCAGACCCTACATGTAGAAGTTATACTTGGTAACATCCAATGATAAGGTACAACACCACGATAATAACCTTGGCTGTAACTTACTGTAAGGTAGCCGCGGTTCAGTACAGTAAAAACGTCAGCTGTGCAGTTACAGTTCCTCCTCATGTAGTCGCGCCCAATCCTCGGTTCAATAACACGTGGACGACCGAGCGCTTGTTCTCTCAAGTTACAACTTGAATACTTGCTGTGTGCTCTTCTGCCGCGCGATGAACCCTGCCCAGCCGCCGATTGTCAATCGTGCCATGCCAACACCACCTCGTGATATTTACTATCAACATGCCCCGCTACTTGGAGCTTCTGTTTTCTCTCAAACAATTGATCTGATATCCTGCCAACTTTGAAACCACCATCGTCATTGAATCTTTTCGTTCATCATCACCACTTTCTGTCGCTTGTTACGAGTCACACCCGCCTCACGAGGTCACAACCAACCAGCACCGTTGAAAGGCGGGCCAAAGTCTAAAAAAGCAACCAGCAACGGGGGACTTTGTTTTTCTTGAATCGAACTTCTATTGGGTCCTTAGGTCCAAAAGTCAACAAGAAGAAAAAAACAAGAGTCAGCCATCGCTCGGCTTTTCACACTAGCTTCCTTTGCACTGAGTCTGCCGGACACAGCCCACTTCAGAGACAAGAGGCAGAGAGAAGAAAACTCCACTGCCGAAACCGTTTCCTCGTTGACTCCTACCCAACCTAGTGGGGTCTCTGATGTATTTTTTTTCTTAGACTCAGAAGGAAAAAGTTGCAAGCAGAAACCAGAGCCCAGCGTCCAAGCCCAGGTCTTGGAAGGACCAGGACCCGCCCCGCGCTCGCACCTGCCACCCCTGTTCTCATAGCCTGCCCACCCACCAGCAACACACAACTTTCCGCTTCCATTAGCCATTCCTTCCCAGAATCCCACCCCGGTCTCAGTTGCCTTAGTCTTGGAGGAGGAAAGCAACCCCCGGTCCCCGGATCCGCCGCCACTTGGCCCGACAGCAACAGCGACAGCGCAAAGAGTACGTACTCTTTTTTACCAAAAAACCCCCCACTAAACCCTCCTTGGGCTGCGGTCACCACAGGCTGGGCTGTCTGTCTCTCTTAGACTATCATCCCGAGGCATCCCTCCAACTTCTTGTTTTCCTCTTTCTCTTCCCACCTTTTCCCACCCCAAAACAAAAACAACAACATAATATAGCAATCCTGGAGGAAATCATAGTCGACCGCTCGCTTTTTCGACGTCTCCCTATCCATCACGGCCTCGACCGTAAAGGCCGACATCATGTCGCCCAAGCTCAAGCCGCTGCTTCTGCCGCAGATGGTGGAGGATCGCCGCAAGTGGGAAGTACAACAAGTTAGCCCCGAGACAGACCTCTCATACGTCTACTACACAACAAATTCGTCCTCATCCGATGTTGCTTCACCACTCACTCCGACTTTCTCCCCTGGAAAGGGTCACTTCCGCATGTCCAGCTCGACGTCTTCTCTCGATCTGCCACCGCAATTGAACGAAAGTCCTGTGTCTCCTACGCCATCGGTCCACACAAAACCCCCAATGCGATCATTGCCCGATGTTCAAGAAGAGCCTTTGGAACCCGAAACAAATGTTCACGACGACACCGACCGTATTAGTCTTGCTCCTTCGGACCAGTTTAGTCTCTATGACTGCTTGTGTATGTCTTATTCGTCTGGTCAGGCCGTCATATCTTCCCGCAAGGATGCGTGTTTGGCCTGCTACCTTCGTAATCGTGGAGTTACTAACCCAGCCTCTTCCCGTGTAGGCGACAACCAATGTGAGCCCCGAAATAGTGCCGAGGATATCATGTTTGACGGCAACATTGTTGGCGACTACGATATCGACTACGACATGGGTTTCTTGAGTGACGGTGACATGCCCATGGACGAGCGCTCCCGCAAGAAGAGATCAGGTAGCGAGTCACCCTTTGCCGGCCTCACGTCACGCATCGGTGCCCGCTTCCCCAACATGTCGATCTGGAAACCTAATGGCCGTCGAGGCAACCCTATGATGTCGCCCAGCACCGAACTCAGCTTGGAAAGTGTTGTACTGTCTGGAGGTCCTTCAAGTCGATCGTCGTCCATGTCTGCGCCCTGCCGACCTGGTCAGGAGCGCGCAATGGAAAACACTGGACTCCCTACTCCTGCAGTATCTTACTATGGAAGCACCGAGAGTATCAACCTACCCGCACCTATCGACATCGAAAAGGCGCAAGCTCTTGTCGAGCGATCCGACCTTGAGCGAGAGCGAGGCATGGCCACAACACCTCTACTACCTCCATTAATGACCAGCCCTCTCTGTGGACCCCCACCAGAGTCTCCTCTCCAATCACCAACCATCGCACCACCCTCTTCGACTACCGAAGTCCCTTCACCAGTCCCTTCTGCGACACAGTTCCCTCGACCATCTCTCAGCACGAAGCCTTCAGTGTCATCCTTCCGCTTTGGTTCCAACAGTCCCGAGGTTCCACTTCCCCTCCCATCGATCCTGCAGGAGCACGACGAATGGTCTGATCGCCTTGGTCATGCCAACTTCACCATCACCCCGCAGCCTTATCAACCCGAGTCCGTAAACATGGAGACCCTCCACCAGCTGCGCAACGATTGGGACACTGCACGATGCAACTACACCAAGCACCTTGTACGCACAGGAGAGAACTATGGCGAGACCAGCAAGATCTATGCCCTTACTGAGGCCAAATGGACCGACATCGAAAAGCGATGGAGGACAACCCACGATGGACTCATGGCCCAGATCGTGGAAGCTACCAGCTCTGCTCCCGGTTCAACAAGTGGTTCACGAAGCCGCAGCCGCGGTCGTGGACGAGCACGAGCCAACAGTGGCGGTTCCATGCTTGGTCGACCCCCTCCCCTGGACGATGTCTTTGCTGGTATGCAATGGAAGCGCCTCGAGGATGGATTGCCCAGCGCTATTCCCCGTCTGGTGGATGCGGATGGCAAGTTCCCCGCCCGAGGCGACGAGGACATTGTAGGACCTATGCAACGGGACGAGGTGATGCTACGGACGCACAGCGAGGAGCGCAAGAGTGCACGATTCTGGAAGAGCCTCGCAGGCAAAGTTGGTCTGCGAAAGTAATCCCTCTCGACCAACCTAACGATTCAACTTAATGACCTACGACATGACGACTAGACCACACTAGAAGTCATTGATGAGCCAGCTATCATGGGGTTGCTTGGCGTTTTATCTTCTTCCATGTCTTTTTGCAACAACATTTTTTTACAGAGATACCCCGACTCATGTCATTCCTTTTCATTTTGGGGACATTGGACCCGATATAGCCACGACGGCATACCAACCACATACCTTCGGTCTTATGGAGACCTGCACATATTGTTTATTGTTTAGAGATGTACATAATTGGAAAGTGCGGGGCGTTGAACAGAGGAACACCTGAATAACGAAAAAGCGAGAGAGAAAAGTTTAGAACGGGAAACTTGGGTACCAACAAAACAGTGCGCAGAGCCAGCGCTGGAGTTTTGGATTTCACTTTTTTCATTGTTTCCTGTGCACGACATTGCACAAACACACACAAACATTTATCCCCGGGCAAGGAAGAAGCAAGGGAACATGTGCACAAAGTGTGTATCATTTTGCTTTTAGGCGTACTGGATCGGGTGGTGGATGAGGGGACGATATTAATGGCTGTCGACATTGGACAGCTTCTCCGGCCTTGCAGTGTACAAGGTGACGAGGAGAAATAAGAAGATGATTTAAAATAATAAAAAAATATCTAAAATACCTACTGTTTCTCATGACTGTGATTGTACTGTACCTTGAGTGATTGATGGTAGCTACTTGGGAGGTTGGCGTACTGCCTGAGTGACGATAACTAAGAGGGAGGTTGATGGCAACTACGAGTAGGTTGACACCCATGCAGTGAAAGGCCCCTTGAAGTAAAAAAAAGTCGTGATCCCAAACACGGTTCACCCAAGCGAAGCGAAGCACGATAACCTATCAACCAGTTTCGTTTCCCTCTTGGTGACACCCTCACGCGGGTTACGACGCGACCCTCCATTATAAACTAGGCACCCCCTCTTTTGGTTGCTATGGCCCCCTCATTTTGGACACGAGATGTGAGTGTTTGTATTTGTGGGGGTTGGGCTTGTCTGTACGGATATTGGTGGTGTTTTTATACGGGTTTAAATGTGTGTGTACGGTGTCTTGCTTGTAGGTGTTTTGGTGGTGGTTGGTGTCTTGTATGGATTTGTCAGGTTGGGATACAGTGGCAGAACGCCATGGTTTATGTTTCGTTTCAAAACAAGAGGGGGGAAAGATGAGCCGTGGTTTTGACAGCAGCATCTGATGTTTCACTTGTGATGCGGGTTGCCGTTTATGAGGGTTTTATATACACTTTTCCTCCTCCTATGTTTGTGACTCTTGGTTGGGTGGTGAGTGTGTGTGTTGGTTGGTAGAAATGTGAGATGTGCGGGCGAGACGGGTAGATGCATTGATCGGAAACTGAATGCTTTATTTAGATGCGAGGTTGTGGAGGGGATGTAAGAGGTTGTGGTTGAGGGGAGGGAAGTGGGAGGTTGGAGTGACGTCTGACGTGTGGGGGTGGGACGGGGAATCCTTGTGAGTGCAGCTTTGCATTTGACATCCTGGACTTTATGTCTCTGTTTGAGTGTAAGTGAGCAAGACATTATGAGTTGAGAAAGATGAGTAGAGAGTGGGGAGTAAGTGAGACTATTATGAGTATTGAAACTGGCGGATCTGTATTCCGGGATCTTGCTTGATGGGATGAATTATTGTTGATATTGGGGTGGCGAGGCTTGGGTTGATAGGTGGTTGGTTCAGCCACCCGTCAAGTTTGGGAAGCAAGGAGGACGGGACTTTGCTACAGCCGTGTTGTTACCATTAGATGTTGTCTGAAACCGATTCAGCGCCATCAACTGAGGACTGAATATATGGCAGGCTGGGAATAATACTACTGACACCGCCGTTGTTGCTAGGGAGGTTCGCTGATAGAGATGGCTTGTAAAGTGGCTACCTATTATTCATGCTGGGATGATAGCTCATATTGAATCGTAGAGAAAAGAACCGGTCATTTGGGTTCTGCCTTATCACATTCGGGTATGAAGCTTACAACCAGCACCTCAACGGATTCTTCCACCAAGACTCTCACTTCAAGCTGTGACCTTACATTGTGAAAAGTCTTTCCAACATCCCCAGAGATCCATTTCAGTCAACAATCGGCGGATCCCAAGATGTTTCTCGACGATTGTGATCAACAAAATAGATCCTCCCACTTTGCTTGTCTTGTCTTATCTCCCAACCGGACGGTAAATTACCTCCCTGATGCCAAATGGTATTCAGAACCCCGATACCCATCTCAACACCTCTTACATATTGATCCGGTGTTGGATCTCTCATCTCAACATAGCCTTTACTCCTCATTTGCGGACTGATGGCGCCGAGGAGGAGTTCAAGACCGTTGTACGAGCTTTCGGGCATGGCATGGAGCAGGCCGTCATCGTCAACATATTCCACCACACTCTGGCCATCATCGCCTGGCTCATACGGCGCTGGCCCTTCGCCCTCCCATGGCAGTCGTCTAGACCATTCATTGTCTGGGTCGATGACACTCGTTTCCGAACTTGATGCTAGTATAAGTTTATTAGTAAAACAGCGCCGAAACGAATGAAAGCTATCTTGGCAGTCTTACGATCGTCTGTCGAAACGTGGATGTTGGTATGGCCTTTGTCCAAAGCATTATCTACGTGGAGCACTAGCGTTAAATCGGCACCTTTCCCTGCCGTCTTTGCTCCTTTGTGTATCAGAGCAGCTATGATAAGCTTAATGTTCTTTCGGAAAGTGGCAGTCTCCTTTGCCCCTAGTTCCCTGGTTGTCCGTGGCGGTGGTTTATGCATGCAATTCACAGCAAGTCCCAAGGCCGTAATGCCAGGCTGGCGAGGGCCTACAGTTTCTATATCAACACCTGCACCCGATTCAAGGAGGACTTCGACACATGCTATGTTTCCAAGGACGCAGGCAAGATGTAGGGGGGTTCCGTTCATCCAATTTTCTACTGCGTTAACCCTTTCTGGGAACAACTGGATGATGTACCTTAAAATTGCAGCCTGCATCGAGATGGTGCCGGTGTCGGACAATGGTGGTTTTGGCATCAAGAGATAAGTAATGAGCGAATATCCAGTTTGTGAGTTGGCGATAAACGAGGGTTTGCCGTATCTCTGCACGAGGTACTCTAGGCGGTCAAGCCCGAAGTCCATTTTGTATGCTGTCAAAGCATGCATCAGCTTGGCAAAGGCTGTAGAGCCACTCTTTTCATCTGGCCCCAGTAGTTGATCCATATCAGCGCCAACAGCCATCATTTCCATGACTGTCTTGGCCCCATTCAAGGTAGGATTTCGCATCAGCGCCCACGTAAAAGGAGTTGATCTGTCGCGCGCTCTATCGTAAATACTGGCTCCCCTCCTGAGTAATTCTTCACAGTATCCAGGCCATTCTTGTGTGACAGCTGATTGAAGAGCCCCTCGACCCGCCGTGCCTTTCAGTTGAAGAAGCTCCGGGTACTCGTCCACGAGCATCAGGAAAATATGGCGTGAGTCAGAGTAGATGGCTCGCTGAAGTGCATTGTACCCACCAAAGCTCTCTGGGTTTGACAAGATCGGTAACAACTCCGTTCCGTCCTCTTTAAGATGTGTGATGAATAAATTGAAAGCTTCGGTATCTCCGGTATAGATAGCATAGGCCAGGGCCGTAGACTGTGGCTCATCGTGTTGAGTCCTTTGCATCGGGTCCGCTCCGTGTTTCAGAAGAAACGAGCAAGTCTGTTCTTTCGCTTGCTTAAAATTTGCTCGATGCAGATATCTTCTATCAAGCAATAGCCGCTTATCTGCGTCCATTGCTTTGAGAAGCAACCGCGTGTAATTTTCCGGCGTCATTCCTCGGAACGGCTCCTCAAGTACAAGATCCATCTTTACTGCATTTGTGCCTGTCATATGGAAACGGGTTCGTAACTGTAAGGTGTTTGGAGTATCTGCAATCCCTAGTGATTGGTTCACGGAAGATGAATAGTGTTGTACTGCCAGCTGGAGCATCTTATCGTGGTTTAGGCAACAAAGAAAATGAAGAAGATTGCAATAGTCTGCCGGGCTAATCTGGAGTTGAGGCCCGGAATGTGATTTAAGCATTTCCTCAAAAAGAATTGGTCGGTTCTTGAACACTGCCCACATTAGAGGTATGCCCGCCCCCAATGACATCCTGTCGCTTAGTTCTGTTACAGTATCCAGGGCTGCTTGATCCAAGCCTGCCCCTCGATCAAGGTAGCGTGGGAGAAGATCAGCTGCATGATGGTCGTCCATCATGGAAAGACAATGGGCTATACTGAGACCCTCAGTGCTGATATGGCCGACCTGGGCTCCATAGTCCAAAAGAAAGCTGGCAATCTCGGGATTGTTGGCCCGCGTGGCATAGAATATCGGGGTCTCATTCCGAAAATTGGTGATGTCGATATCAGCTTTGGCCTCAATCACTAGGTATCTTACGAGATCCAGCCGTCCAACCGCTGAGACTACATGAAGGGCACGCTCTCCAACCATCTCGCTACCAAACCGAGCCTCTATTTCAAGGTTAGCAACTGATTGATCAACATAAATGGGATTCATGATCCTCTCAAGATATGACTCGATACAAACAATCTGTGGCTCTGATCGGCCCCAAGCCATCATTTGAACCATACACCCAGCTATAGTCGCTAGTCCAGGATCGGTAGCTTGTAAGCACGAGAGGTTTGAAAGGGAACCGGCAAGAACAGCGTTGGTGTTCCAGAGTCTCCTCGGTACAGATGTTTCAACACGACTTCCTGTGGATTCCTCCAGAGGACAGAACCAATACTTGGCATTGCATTCGTTAGATTGAGCGGCTAGAGCGAGCCACTCTATAGCAATCGATTCAATCACAACTGTTCCCAAACCGAGAAGGTATGACAGCGCGATATTTAGTGCTATAGGGGCAAGCTTTTGAAGTTCCGGCTGTGTCCACAATTGCAACTGATTACGGTATTCTTCGACTCGAACGTAGTCATACAGGGCCTCTTCACTGCCTGTGAAGTTCTCATCGACGTCGCGTGCAGCAATTGGACTTACTCTCGCCTTCATGTCATTGCCTATTGCGAGAAGGGTTTGCAACATCTTTTTCTTGAAATGTGGAGATCGACACTTGTATAAAGGATGTATGGCCTGAATTGATGTTAGAATATGTCTTGAGCCATCAGGTACGCTTGAAGACCTACCAGTAGTCCCGGTATGGGCCGATTTTCCCAATAAGAGGGATCATACATCGCCGTATCAGGGAGGTCTGTTAACCTGCGTATCATCAGTCAGGTATAGCCACATGCCACTTGAAAAGTACTTTTCCATACCCAGACAACCTGCCATTCCCTTGCTCCCTCAGTAAGAGCACATGGTCTATGATTGACAGTCGCGACGACGGCTGGCAAGGAAGAGAAGATCTGAACAAGAGAGCGAGCGGGAGCGATGGTAGACCGTCACCCAGAAGTGATACAGAGTTTACTGCAAGACGTAGAGGGCTTTCAGGGTGATCATCGGGGCATAGCTTGTGCAGCAGAACCACCTTGGCTTTATCATCAGGGGTCATGCAGTAACGAATACGGGTTTCCAGGAAGCTTCCACCCTGTGGAATCCATCCAGAGGGACACCACATCGTTGCAATTACCATACCGAATGAGTATGTGTCCGCCAGTTGCCAATCGATGTTCCTTTCACCGAGAACCGCCTCTGGAGGCTGCCATACTGGTGTTCCTGTTGTAAATCTCGCTGATGCATATGTTGAGGCCGGGGCTACACCACTGAAGTCGGAGATCTTTGCGACTATACCACGGGAAGGATGTTTGCACAGGATAATATTTCCTGGCTTGACATCGCCGTGGACGAGGCCGAGGGAATGTATGATGTGAAGACCAAGAGCGATATCGATGGTCAGGTTTGTCTTTCTCTCAATAGTTCCGTATGATCTTAGTTGCTGCAAAGAATCCTCGAGGGTATCTAAACCATAAGTATTTGTTTCATTCTGAAAAGCGATAGTATATGTACTTACTGTAGGTCGCAAGCTCTAGGCCAAGTGCGGGAACGATGCTATTACCATCCCAGCCGACAAATAGTAGCCTGCAGATGTTCTCATGTTTTCGCAACTCTGGATGACAAAACACTCGCAGCTCTCGGAGCAGCCACGCATGTATCCTTTCAGTGCCCTCCTGATCGGCGCCACTCGTAGTTCTGGGAGCCTGATGATATCTCTTACAAGCAACTAACGTACCTGCCACCAAACCAGGTTAGTAACGTTGTTGTACCTAGTTTCTGCTTGGGTGGGTAGTAAATGAATAGGTTACTAACCGGCTAGACAGTCCGGTGACACATCCTCCTTCATTTGTAGCACTGATACATTGCTCGAAATTCCATGACCCAAGAAAACTGACTTAGGTACTTTACCCCCTGTGACCGAGCCAAACTGGCCTACTGGCAGGTCATAATGAGGTATCTCAAATTGAATGGCTAGAACGAAGAATGAAAAGACGTCTGGTGTAATCCTCTCGTTGAAGAGGGAATTTTGTTCTCCTAGCGTAAGAACTGCAATGGATGTCACAAGGGCAGGATCTTCGTTGCTTGTATCACCACGGTCGATAGAAGATACTTCAGGCATCTCGGTCAACCTGGCACTTAGATGATTGAGAGAAACCACTGATGCTTTCAGTTTCGGAAGCGAACATTTTCAGGGCGAGAGGTGTTAGGTCTGGCATCGGCCAAGACCAGGCTGCCATCTGAGCGGGGTCTGAAACACTTACACAACATATAAGCAGCCACATTTTCTGATAACGAAGCCTCCTATCAACTTTTCTTGCACTTAAATGAGATCATAACCACGAAGAAGTTCTGGATCATCCAAAACTGATGCACAGTACCTACTTTAAGCGATGGATCCAGCAAGTGCCGTTTTCAGTGCCGTGAGCTTACTTGCAGCCTTCAGAGGGGCAGTCGATAGCTATGGATTGTTGACAGACATCTTCGCCTCGGACCCTGGTCTCAACTACCAGGCTCTACTGTACAACATCGAACAGATCATACTTCAGACTTGGGGCGAAAGAATGAAGATTGCCAATACAACAGAGTGTCTCATGAACAACGAGCCGTCTCTCATTCAAGACGCCGTTGGGAGGATCTTGGCCGAGATCACCACTACTCTTGATGCAGCGGGCAAATGGATATCCGAGAAGTACTCGATTGATCCTCCTGATCCAAACAAGACGCAAATGAGTACCGCAACCAATGACTTCAATATCAACAGCCCATGGATCGCGACACTGAAGGAACAGCGACACAAGTTGAGACACTTGCAACGATTCAGCTGGGTTGCGAAAGACAAGAAGCACTTTGAGGAAATCAACCAGAAACTCGCAACTCTAAATCAGAAGCTCCATCGTCTTGTGGGTGCCTGCAATGAGACGAGGCTAGTGACGGCTATCAGCGACAAGTTGGATTCACGTTTGTCTCTGGCGACTTTATCGAGCGGAGGCAACCAGTCACCATCCACGTTACTCGGCCTGGTCAGCCGTCTTCAATCGATCCAGGAGGAGGACGTTGAGGCAGCGTCAGCTCGAGTCAAGAGTATCCCCGCAGAATTCATTCAGCATCTAGACACTGAAAACCAGAGAAAAGACATCCAACGAACACTCGCCAGCTATCAATCGACTACTTCACTACCCGAGACAGTTCTCCTCGAGTGGAAGTACATTGAAGCATGGAACAAGGACCAGTCTCAACTCATCAAACGAATCCGAGCCTTGGGTGCTCTTTTGAGTACCGGAAATGCTCAAAACTTACACAGGCTCGACTGCCTAGGTATCTTTGACGATTTAGACCACGAGAAGCAGTTCAATGGATCACGGCGTATCGCACTGGTCTATAAACTTCCGCGATCCCGCATGCTTCCACAGAAACCTCCTAGTCTGCTGGATATTCTCAAACTCGCAAAGAAGGATCGAACTCGCCCACCATTAGGACAAAGATTTGAGCTCGCTTACCAACTTACCTCTGCCATATCTCTATTCCATGCAGCAAAATGGATTCACAAATCCTTCAGCAGCGACTGCGTTGTGTTCCCGGGTGCAGCGAATTCCATTACGGACCCTGCTATCGTTGGATTCCAGTACAGCCGCCCAGCGAAGGATGAATCTCTTGAGAATACGTCAGGACTTGTGCGGTCCGAGCTCCAGTTATACATCCATCCCAGCGTTGAGTCAGGGTGGACCAAAGCTAAAGAGATATATAGCTTAGGTATTGTCCTCCTCGAAATCGCATACTGGAGGCCAATCTTTGAAGACAAGTATCGCAAGATGGTGGCGATGGACGTAGTGATGGCTCTGAAAGGCGAGGTGTCTGGTAAATTTGGTCAGGACCTTGAAGGCACGGTTGGAGAAACTCTTATGAACGCTGTGCGATGGTGTCTATCCTGCCCTGACGATTATAGAGGGCCATATGCCGAGGCGGGCTTGTCGACCTTGTTCTTCCAGAATGTGGTAGAACCACTGTCGACGCTCAAGGCATGAAAATGAAGTGGCTAGGTATATGAGGAGATGTAGTTATCGAGGGATGAGCTGAACTTGACCAGTTTGCTTGGAGGGATTTCGCTAGTAGAAGCTATCAAAGACTTAGATATGCGTGTTGCCTTACTCGCTTCCCACCCATCGGATTCGCAACCTCTTACTTTCAACCTCTTTACAGCCTCTGATGGGTTATTATAAATGCCAACTAAGATAAATCCAGAAACCTGAAGTGAACATGAAACAGTTCTATCGGATTGTTGCAGATACGCCACCAAAGTCCTGAACATCACAATTATATCATCAAAGAGTACATTTGAGGCCATTCCTCTAGTCTACACTTGGTTCAATTGGCTTATGGCGAACAGTAGACTAAGATGATATAGGAAAGCAGCCGCTGGAGCATCAGGAACGCCTTGAACCACATAGTAGTTGCATTAGCCAGCCTTACATCTTCGGATAATGGCCAAAGGGAAGGCTCTGTCCTACCGGCTATCGATCTTTGTTTGGCGAATTATACATCAGGTTGATTCGCGGGAGTAGTTCCGCCAGCCTTGACCACGGCTTCATGCATGACTAACGCTCAGCCATCATAGAAGTAGACCCTTCTTCAGCTTGACCCAAGCAATGTCTCAGGACTTCAACGGACACTTCCGCATCAGGCCACTTATACTAGTGAGAACATGTCTCCCGGATTCTACTTAATCTTCTGTGCGCGCCTTGAAGTAATCCGTTATGGTTTTGAATCTCAGACTTTGTAGTAAAGCTGGACAGTAATGGCTACTCCAGGTACGACTCAGATATGGTTTACTTTTTGCATCTAACAATATTCAGAATTCAGCGGCGGTGTCCCACGAGATAATAATGCCCTCGAAGTCTACGACGAACATCTACCGGAGCATGTCCTGGGACAAACAACAAACGAGGGAACTCATGTTGCAGCTCAAAATGTTGCGAAAGTCGTGACAGCCTCCCAGTTTTTTTGAGAGCCCTGCAGGAGAGTCCAAGCCGTCTCTCATTTGCGGCACAGAAGAACAATCAAGATCACGGAGAACGTGTCAGCTAACCATGATGGTTTGAATAGGGACAAGACGGAAAGTCGTTTACATTGCTCTAGCTGTTGTCCTTCTACTCATTGCGGTCATTATTGGCAGCACTGTGGGAGGTATACTGAGGAGTCGGAATCATTCTGGTTCATCCACAGCCGAGATTGCCATCGCGACAACATCTCAGGATCCAAGCAGCGCGTAAGTGATACCATGCCCCAAGGCAGGAACCCCAACTAACACATCATATAGTTCGTCCTCTGGCGAGACGGCCATTCCGACATCGTCCAAAGATTCAAGCACGACAGATCTAAGCATGTAAGTGGTTACTATCCGTCCAAGGTATCTACCTCCGCTAACCTACCTTATCCTCCAGCTCAATAACCACAGAAGAAACCACGACTCCGAGCCCAACCACGTCCACAGCGACATCAACATCCAGTGCTCCATGCAGCGAAGGAACGGTCGTCGCCGGCGAAACACAAAACTATCTGGGCCTCTGTGAATTCTCGTGCGCATACGGATACTGTCCACCTGGACCCTGTACATGCACAAGTCATGGCGATGGGAAGCCTTTACCTCCGGAGACAGGAGTTCAAGGCTGCCCTCTTCCTGGTTCAAGTGAAGGATATCGTGGGTTGTGTTCTTTCGCATGTAACCATGGGTATTGTCCACCTGGAGCTTGCACCACGGAGTGCTAGTTGGATTGAGAAACAAGGGTGCTAGATCTCTTTATTATCCCGGCTATACATATCCCGCACCTCTATTATAAGGTAACCATACCGATTTACATATATCAGTAAGATCTCAGGTTAGAAGAAGGTTCTACTTCCATCTCTTAGGATACGCAACTGGAGGTGCGGGATGCCCACAACCAGGATATCAAGGATACAACATCTCTTAACAAAAAAGCGGCATCTAAAAACGCCTTACCCATCACTTTTCCCTAAACAGCATCCTGCCTCAATAGCGCGCCACAAGGTCCAAGATGCAGGCTTATAAGTGGTTGCGCATTTGCGGCTGAGGACCCTGGTACAGGTTGAAAGAAAAGGCATAGATCAAAACATCAGCACTTAATCTTTCAGTAAATCAAGTCACAGGAACCATGTTACATTGGAGGGATTGACAGGGGAATAGAGAGAAAAGAGAGACTATAATAAGTGCCAAGAGGGGTAGATGTCTATCTGCCGTCTTGGTTCCCCCGCTTCTGCTCTTTCGTGTAAGTCAAGATGGAGCCTCAACGTATTTTGCAACATGCGAATACTATGCCTCAAGGTTTATCGCATCAGAGATCTGTTGCTAGAAAACCTGTTGGAAAACCGTCTGTAGATTCGCCGCAGGTTGTTTCACTTCCACATCGGCCTGCGCCTCAGCAGCAGCACTCGCAGGGCGGGTATCCTCCTCAAGTCCAACAGCAGCATAGTCAGATCCAACAACAGCGACCTCAGTCTTATCATCCTGGACAGCAGATTCATCCTGGCTATCAACAGAGTCCAAGTCAGATTCAAAATGCCCAGCCTGGCAATCAGTCCACTCAGAATGTGCAACAACAGCAGGTGCAACCGGCTCAGCACCTCCCCCATCAGCAGTCAGTGCAAACCCAGCATCATCAACCTCAGGCCCAGACGATTCAACAACAACAACAACCTCATCAACAAGTATCTCAGCAGCTGAACCAACAACAGTCACAGGCACTAATCCAGCATGTCCAGCAACCTCAGCACCTACCATCCCCGCCACAGCTGCAGTCACTGCCACAACAGCACGCCCAAGGGCCGCAACAGCAGCAGGTACAAACCCAACATCCTCATCAACCTCAACTCCAAGCGACTCAGCAACAACCGCATCAAGTATCCCAACAGCTAGCACAACAACAATCACAGGCTCCAATTCAGAATGTCCAGTCGCAACCCCAACACCAGTCACCCCTGCAGCAACTGCAGCAATCACTGTTGCAAGAGTACGTTCAAGGGCAGGAACAGCCGTACCAACAACACTCCCCAATACAACAGCAGCAGATATCGACACAGAATCAACACCCCCAACAACAGCCTTTCAGTCCGACAGCTTCAGGTCCAAACATCGCGCAGCAGGCAGCTCAGCCCACACCCCCAAACGTCCAACAAACACAAGCACCGCCGACAAGCTCAACACCTCAACTCCAGCATGCCGACCCTGGTCAAGCAATCATCAACTCATTCATCGCGGATCACGGAAGACCTGCCAGTGTTTTCGGTAGCAGCCCTAGTATTGCCACGCCTGCCACAACTGTCGCAAGCGTTGCGTCGCCTAGTGTGATAAGCACTCCAGCATGGGATCCCAGTGCTGCTCCTCCAATTCAACAAATTCCGGCAGTCGATATCAGGCGTACATCTACCGGACAGCCTAAGCTGTGCAATCATTGTCGAAAAGGTGAGTCCACAGGACAACGCTAAAGTACCCCAGCTTACCATCATAGCAATCCCTCTCAACGTATCAGTATACACCTGCCTCATCTGCAGCACCGCACACATCACGACAAGCTTCTGTGTTTGGTGCTTCACTTCCAACGCCGTCAACACTTCTCACAGCCACGACAAGTCTTACTACGCGACCGAATCCGATCCCCGTGTCCAGCCCTCGGTGCAAGATGCGACAACGCACATGTGGACGATCCGAAAGAATGTCTCTGGAAGACTTTGGTATACACACAACACCACTGGGCTCAAGACGCACCTCAAACCTACGGCAGCGGCCTTGTCTAGTTTCTCGGGCCTGCCACCGGGCTGGGATGAGCGAAGAACACCTGACGGTCGGACATTCTACTTCAACAAGAGAATGGGAACGAGCGCCTGGACGAAGCCAGCCAATTCTCTTCCCGACGGGTGGAAGGAGTTGAGAACGCCAGACGCCGTGCCATTCTATGTCAATGAGCAGCTGGGGCTGTCAACGTGGGACCGCCCAGGACAGCAGCCACGACAAACGAAGCAGGGCAATAAAGTGGTAGTTAGACGAAGGCCTGCACCAGGACAGCCAAATACCCCACAGAATGTCGGCGACAATATTCTTAATGCTACGATCAACGCAGCCAGACTCACTGGTCAAGGTGTCGAGTCCGCCAGCAGACAAGTCGGAAAGCTAGGCAAGAAGAAGAATTGGAGGAAATTGGGAAGGATGCTCAACCAGGTCAACGGAATAAACGGCAACAGTTCTGGAAGCGACTGCGAATACAACGATTACAATGATGACAGTGGTTTCGGGTTCGGTGATGACTCAGGCGGTTACCAAGATCAACAACAAGGGCAATTCCAACAGGGTTTCGACTATCAGCAATCCTCTTTCTCAGAGCCTCAGCAGTCCTTCGACTTTGGAGATAACCAACAACAAGTGACGTTCCAGCAACCTGCGTATGAGCAACAGACCACGTTTGAGTATTCTGTGCAGTCGGGTTATGAGCAATCTTCGTTCGACCAACAGCCCGGGAAGTTCAGCGTTACGACAGAGGTCTCTTACACGACCGAGTCGCAGCCGTCCTTTGAACAACAGACCTTTGAGACGCAACAAGATCAATACAGTCAGCAAATATGCGAGCAGCAACCTGGTATCCAGGATCAACAGCAACCGTTGTTCGAACCGACGATGACCCAGGAGTCTATCACCATAACTTCTCAACAAGCTGAACTGTTCGATCCTGTTACACCTCTCCAACAGCAGGATTGCATACCGGCGCCTATACCACAAGAGCCTTATGTACAGCAAACGCCTCAACCTGTGTACCAAGCATCCGTACAACAGACATATCCTACCCAGCAATTCGTCTACGAGCCGGCCCAAGTTCAGATGCAACAGCAACAGGTCACTGTCTCTTACCAAGTACCCGCCTACACTCTCGAGCCAACACCGACCGTCGTATCTCAGCCGCAAACACCACAGCCTGTCCAGCCAATTTACATCCCGAACAATCAGCCTGAGATTATCACGAGCGACACGCATCTAGTCGAAGTCCCCGGTACACCCGACACTACAACTCTTGTGTTAAACAGTGGCTATGGTGGTAATGACATCCTCGCTGGTACCAGCTTGGCTGCAGAACAGAACGTTGTAGTGGCGCAACCACCGCAAGATGATGTTGTAGTTCAAGTTACTGTTGGGCAGACACAGTCACCCGTGGTGCAGACAACATGTGGACCAGAGCCAGTGGTGGTTCAAGAGTATAGTACTGCGGGAAAGACAGACGCGTTTGTGTCTGTTGATGCTGTGGTAATTGATAATAGCTTTGCTACGGCCAACAACTGCAAGGACTATATCTAATGGGACTTAATGGGCATTTCTTTTGCATAATGACGGACAGTGTATGGTTAGAGCGTATGAGCTTGGATGTTCATCAATATGAACAGAACCGGACTTCTTGGGTACGATAGCGTAGCAATGTTTTGATGTCTTTCTTCTCATTATCATATTCCAATATACGAGAACGCTTTCTACCTGTATGTCATACAATCTATCCAAGCCAGTACCAAACTATGACAATCCCAATTCCACTCTAGGCCATCTCATAACTATCAACCCGTTGACTATCCCCACGTTTAATCTTCCTCCTCAAATCCCGGAGTGTATTCGCTTCTTCCTCCTCTCCAATCCAAACAGGCTGAAAACTCTTCTGCCACAACCACCACCCACCACCCGTGATCAAAGTAACAGGAATCGCAATAACAAAATACATCCAAATCTCTTTCGATACAGTCCACTCACCAGTATCATCACTCACGTTAAAGAACGACATACTGAACAAAGCAGAGATAAACGTCGCAGGTAAGAATGTAAGTGTTACAAAAGCGATCGTCTTCATCGCTGCGCTGTCGGTTTGTGTCGCTTTGCCGATCTTAACTGCGATGCGAGAATCGTACTGCGCGACGCTGTGGAAGGCGAGTTGCACTTCGTTTAGGAGACGCTCTTTGTTTGCGCTGGCGCGATGGCGGAGACTGGAGAGAATGTGGTCATACCACCGCAATCGCTCTCCAACACGTTGATATCCCGCGCCCTTACCCATCTCCTCTTGAAAAGACTTGTGCTGTGCAATGATAGAAGCAACAGTCTTTTCCGCCACCTCCAACGTTTCGGAAACATGAATAGCATGTCTAGCTGTATCGTGCATAAACCTGTACTTGGGATTCGGCTTTTTACCACTCTCTTCTGTTTCGATACCGCGCACGCGGTCGCGGACGGCCCAGACGCTGTTGTCTTGTAGTGTGGATAACTGCTCGAGAAGACGGAGGTAGAACCAGAATGGATCGCTGAGAGTATCCTTTTGTATAGCGTAAGGGAACACATCTTTGAGGCGGTGTTTGCCGGGAACTTCGAAGATGATGAGAGTCGTTTTTTGAGATGAGGCGATCCAGCGGGTGAAGATGTTGAATTTATGCCATTCGTGGGAGTTGAGGTGTAGTTGTTTTGCGAGGAATCGCGACCATGTATCTATTCCATCAGCAAGACGGCGTGTAGAGTACCTAGAGAATCACTTACTCAGAGACTCGATATCCCCGTTCTCATTGCGAAACGTCTCACTTCCAAAATATCCATTCGATCTTCGACTATAACCCGACCAGTAGAGCTCCGGCATGAGGAACTCATCTGTAAAGTATGCTCGACATGCTGGGCATTCGCGGACTTTATCTGCGTCTGCGAAACTGCTCTCATTAGTACACAGCCAGCTGAACTGGTAAATGGGTGAGTTACATGACTGTGACATGAGAATCTGGGCGTAGAGTCAACTCGGCTGAACGAGGATTCGTCGGTCCATCCCATTCATCGTTATCTACTACTGTTAGCGTTGAAGATCAATGTTTGGTGAGGACGGACCTTTATTCCATGCCAAGACGCAAAAGTCACTACAGTTTTGATGTGCTGGCATTTTGACAAACTTGATCAAGTGGAAGAATTAATTGACTGTACTCAAGACTGCGCGCACTCGACAATTGGGCGGTTTCGGTAGAGACTCGAGCATCGGGCGTCCTCGAGTAATGGGTGCAGCGTCGCTTTTCAAATACACACCATCAAGATCATCAGATCATAATCTAGGCAGAATATTCGAGGCAGTGCGAAGTTGTGAAACATTGTTGGTGATAAACTCGACAGCTGAGCCTCGAGTACGTCGCAACCAATCGGTTATCGTGAGGTTGCATGCATGCGCCCGGCTGGAGTGTAAGCGCCTAGATGTGGGTAAGGCGTATCGCGCAGGCATCAATCTGCAATAGAATCTCAATTCTATTTGATGAACTTGCAGTAATGGCGCTTTGTATTTTGGTGTTTGTAATTTATTATGCTGTGGTACTGCCTCAGGAGCGTACCCTGGAGTTGACGACGCAATATCACCACCATGACGCCGCTCGTTATCAGACGCTTCAACCGCTCATTCCCCACGTAGGTAGACGCCTTATGCACGTTTCTCCCGAAGGATTCCCCTTCATATGAACCAGCAAACTCTCATCCAACCCAGCGATAAATTACTGAAGAAAAGACATGCGATCAAGCGGAAAACCGACAAGCCGATCGCACTCAACTTCATAGTCCCTAACCACATTAGCATGTACCATGGCCCTCTAGGGTATGAGAACATACCAGACAATTCCCAGAAGCTCCATGTCTGTAGCAAACCAATTTTCAGAAACCTTTGCAACCTGGCGCTTCTCCTTCTTGGCACCAAAATCCGCTTCTCTGCGAACTCGTCGTAAGAATCGTAGGTTAGGGATGTTGATTTCCGGTGGTGGATTGATTTGCTGCACGTCGACCATCTGCAGTTGTGTTGGTTAGGATTGTTGTAGATGGGTAGATGACTTACGATGATGTCTTCAAATGTTGGTTGAGCTGGTCTTTGCTTGACTGTCTTGGTCTTCGCCCGCGACGTGCCGATTGGGTTTTGCTTCCCTTCGAGCTTTTGCAGCTGTGTTAGGTGGACGTCGCGGAGCTGGAGTGGATGACTTACGTTGCTGTCCTTCTAAGATCGAGTAGCTGGGGCTTTCTTGGCTGTCGTGGTCTTTGGTATGTGTTTGGATAATCGCGCAGGCACTGTTCTCTTGACTGTCTTGCTCTTGTTCGGCGAGCCGCCAGTTCGGGCTTTTCCGGTGATGGGTTTCGTGGTGGAAGGCATTTGTGAGAGCGCTGCAGTGAATCACAGAGGGTTCGTCGCAATCCAATATTAAAAGTATACCCAGAGTATATGATGAGTAGATGATTGCGAGTCGGTAAATATGTCTGACGATATTCTCAAAGGATGTCTTGAGAGGAATTCATGAAGGGACAGAAACAGTTTGGAAGCCCCATGTTCATGATATGCCTATGTATCTTTGCAGCGGCAGGAGCTATCAACCTGGTGTCTGGATTGCCTCAAGGATGCGCCCGCCTTTCTCGGTGATATGGCATTTGGAGAGGAGCAGCAGGATGAGAGAACGAAGCAGGAGGTGTTTAATCCATCAACATTGCTTCCTTCTCCGTTCATCTAAGCCATCCTTGTAGCGACGAACGCTTCCGCCTTGACACGACGAAGCAAGCTTTTGTTGATGACTGTTCATCTTCTCCTCTACTCATCAAGGTCCCGTCTCCAATCTCCGCATTTGTGATCAGCGCCGATACCCATGAGAAGCGAGTCTAGACCTGCAAGACCCGAGGAGTCGGTAGTGGAACGGCCATGTACAACGCCGATCATCATGCGTATCCCATTTCACCAACACCAAGAATGCAATAGATTTGGCGTAAAGGCGGATATGAACAGCTTCAACAATGATGGTATAATGATTGCCTTCCAACATGCACACCGACGGTACGGTATCATCGCCATACACTTCGGAGCCGATCTCCTTACCACAGTAGGTAGCCACGGCCGGCAGCATAGTTGATGTCAAGATTAGATCTCGATAGATGTAAAATTCTTCATCAAAACAGTAAACAATCGTCATAAACCAATTAACCTTTTCACCTCGCATTCGCATATGGAAAGAAAGATAATGCCATCACTTGAACATTAACGTTGTTGATCAACCCCGCACGCCACGGCGACTGAAGACAAACGGAGGCAGTCCGATGCGGGAGAGCGACACAATAAATTGCCTCTATCAGTGGCGATCCTATCAAAATGCATCCTCGACAAATGGTATTCTGACTTTACCATCTGCATGTTATTGTTTTTACACGTGAACCTCGGAGTTACCTCCTGTGTTGATTACAGTTGCACGATGACAGAGCAGTGCAATAGCAGCTCGAGTGACAATCAGGACGACGTCATTATATGCATGGGATTTAATAAAACCTGACTCGATATTACTTGATCGACGATTAACTGGATTATGCACAAAGGTGAATCGGGGTTGTTGCACGTGGCATGGGGTTAGTTGGAGTTGAACGTGACCTCATGGGACATGGGTGGATCATATGCCAAAGAACATGAGTGACGTTGATGCATTTGACAGGTAGACAGACATTCACATGTAGACACAAGAACAAGATATTGTAGTAATGTTAAACTTATGGTATTTCTGCCATTCAGTGTGGGTGCTATATGCCCGCCATCCATCCATCCATCTCGCTGTCCTCCATCCACAAGATGCTCACTCTAGGTTATCCAGGCGAACCATGCGCCTGCAAACGAATCCAACATGGGGTATCCCAAATGCAAGGTAACAATAATCATAATAAAAACAAACGCCCCGATGATCCATACGATGATAAAAGAATAGGTCTAAATGCGCTTTCCTGTGGAAATGCTATATGCTGATGCTGTCGGGGGGAGAGCGAAAGAGGTTGTACAGGTGTTGATGCGATGGGAGTCTTCTATAGTCGTTTCATGTGGACGTGTCGAGTTGATGATGGGTGATGGCGGGTAAATGCAAGTCGTAGTCAAGAGTAGGTGAAGTGATGTTGCGGTGAGGTAGGTTGTTGTTCTAAGGGTATCATGATAATAATGTCGTTGACCGCTTTCCGCGTTTACTTCTTGTGAGACTTGCCGGAACGCGAGTAGTTTCTTCGCACGCGTTCTCGTCCACGACGCTCCTCTTCATCGCTGCCAGAGCTGTGACGACGACGATCCTCCTCGTACCAGGCGCTCAGAGCCTTTCCGCCGAAAGTAAGATCTTCATCTTCGATGATGGTGGGTTGGACCCAAGTGTAGGCTGAAGGGTCGACTTCGCGGGCTGTGGGGTCGAGAGCCTGAAGATTGGGGACGTAGTAGTAGTAAGTTTCGGTTGAGTGAGCCATGATGTGTGGTTTGTATGGTTTTGGTCACAGAAGAGTTGGTGGTTTGGTTATGTATTTATTGTGTGGTTGTTGTTTGTTTGTTTGTTGTTGTGGTTCCCGATTGGAATGGAGAGGCAAGTGGGCACTTCACAAAGGGAGATAATGTGGATATGATTGGTTTGCAATAAGAGTCCAGCTCGTGAACAAAGAAATGCAAACGCTTGTTTTTGTTTGTTTGTGTAATGAAGAGAGAAGGAAAAAAAGCCGGGGAAGGGGATTTCGGGGGGAAGGCTGATGGATATAGATACCGACAGTTCTAGTTAAATGGAGCCTCAGGTGAATCAAGGTGGAGTGTGCCAAGGTGTAAGGGGGGGGAGCAGCAGTGGCAGAGGGGGGGTGGCAAGAAGCACAGGCGTATCCGTACAGTGCACTGTGCCGTCACTGAAGAAAAGACAGAGGGCTATCTAGGGGTCATCAATCACTAATCCACAGTGGCAATAAATTCATTCGGTGCCGAACAAGGTATTCCGCTTTGGGGGTGGGTTTAGCCAAGAGTCCGACTCAGCCCAGGCCAGGCTGCTCTCCTTTATTTGAGGCCTGGGTCAAGCCTGGACCATGACCAGGTCCCATATTCATTCCGACAGCGTATTTTGCGGGGATGAGCGAGGGCCTAGATAACGAATGCCCTAGAGCCATCATTCCATCATTCACAATAGAGACAAGAATAAAAAAGAAGCTATTCGGAAGTGCCGAATTCTTTGTTCTCCGAAAGCCGCCGAGAGTAAAACTGAGGGATATTGTCTTTCTCAACAACAAATAACAATCAACAAAGACATCGTTTTTTATCGCGCGCACACACCTTGAAAAAGTGTGTTGGGGGGTTGAATCCGCTGTGTTGGAGTCAAGATGGATGGACGGTTTTGGTTATGAGTGGATGGATCATCAACTAATGTGAGTCTTTTTTTCTTTTTTTCTTTACTTTTTAATAAGGGACTTGTCAAGGGAGGATCATTGTCCATTAAATAAAATTTTGTATTTTTCTAGTCTAATTGTAATTAATCATGTCTTATTCGTGTCTTGTGTCTTGTCGGGCGGAGAAATACAGTGTCGTGACTTTGCCAATACGAGTTGACATGTAAGACAAAAAAGGGCCACATTGTTGGGCGATCAGCCTTGGCGGTGTTTACTCAATAAGGAAACTGGTGATGTTGTTTTGATGACACTGTCTTGACAATAGAATGTATAATTATTAGCCCTAGAATGAAGGATAAGTCAGATCATTCATTCCCCTGGCCGAAAATAAAACAGAAAAGTGAGGCTTCGCGAGCTCGGGCCTTTCCATGAACTGATGGTACGATTACCTCGTGGGAACGTTCTGGGCTTACACTATCTTATATTCTCTCCGTTCGTGTAGCATCGCAGGCTGATGAGAGCAGAGCAATATGCAAACACTGTGTATGCAGAAAAGGTATTTGGGATGTTCACAAAATGGAAATATTTCAGCCAGCCTGCAGTGAGACTATTGAACAAATGAGCATGCAGATGCAGGCCTCACTGCTCTGGTTGTTCCGTGGCCAAGCCAGACTTCACCACGTACTGATTGCGGGGGAGGAGGCTCCGCGACTGCTGACAGGGGGGAGGGAGTGAGAATAAGCTCCATTTTGCAGCAGGCTACCAAATTGAGCGAAGCTATCGTTATGCGAACCATCCATCCTTTCCCCGCGCGGGTGATAGATACGCACAAAAGGCCACATGGCAAGTACAGTGTATTATATCTGCTGACTGTCGCTGACGATGACTGCCTACAAGAGTAAAAGGCTGCGATATGTTGCAGCTGACGGCAGCCTGAGCGGCTGAGTAAATATTGCCTTTTTCAAGACCCTGATTTGCAACAAGATGGATGGATAGACGATCAGGATACACATCTGTAGACGCTGATAAGGCAGAGATGGATGGAGGCTCAGTAAATCACCTGCATCTCTTGACAAGATAAATCTGAGACAGTGGAACTAGTTCTTGATCAAACCCCATGATTTGACAAGCGCGCATGTGGCCCTCTCTACAATAGAGTTACAGTTACAATCACCAAAAGGCGGGGGGAGGGACAAATACAGTAATGGGGGTTGGGGGGATTCATGGTTTGGGAATGGTTCGTCACATGCTGAAACGAGACGGCGGATGATATGATACTGATCAATGACTAGAGTTTCGCGCCACGGTGATGATAAAAAAGCGGTGATGCTTTATATTATCGGCAATGACAACGACTCGGTAGTCAATAAGAAGGATGGTAACAGAGTTTCGTCATGGTTCAATATTATTGTGTTTTCTCGGATCCAGATTGAAGCCGAGGTTGTAGGTTGTGCGTACTGAAAATGAACCTGGAAATCTGGGGTCAGCTTACAGGGGTTACAGGGCAGCTCCCCTTCCGCGGGAACCCTGTACATGTTCGGAGCCGCTCAAAGGTCCACGGGTATCCGTAAGTTATGTCTATTTCGGTGACTGATAGTGTATGTTGGAAGGCCTTAATTCTTCGTATCCATGTCCTCAGCTCAACCAATATTTCAAGCCTCGACCGTTAACTATTGAAAAGTCTATTTATTCCGAGACATTGAATCTGACCCGACTAGCACTATTGACCATGGGAGTTGCCGAACGTCAAACTTTTTCTAGCTTGACTCAATTTTTTTCTCCCTCTTTAGAGTTGGCCGCCACTGAGCAACGATTTGAGTCAGTCATGGGTCACAGTGTGTCGTGAGAGTTACCCCATGAGTCGGCTTCACACCCATTTTTCTTGGCGGGAGTGGTTGGTAGCCTTGTCGGGCTCTCGTAAGCCACGCGTATTGATTCTCTCACCGCTGGACAGGCAACTTTTGATGGAGGTTATCTTGAATCAAGAATGAGATATCCTGAGTCCCAAACGAGATATCTTATAACTGATCATTACTGATGAAATAGATAGTGAATGACTCTTATCTAACCCCCCGCATTGCCAAGCTCCGACTCTTGTATCCCCCGCTCCGGCTTCGGCCCGGCTTTGTGGACATCCGGACCGGACCTCAGTAAAAATCTTTGATCAAAATTTGATGGTTATAGATCCAGAATTAATCGCACAGTGGATTAGAATTCTGGGGAAAGGTCAACAGAATTTTTAAGAAACAGAAATGGGGCCTCGTTTTCGGTTCCGTTCCGTTGAAGCGGGGGGAGGAGAAGCTTGCACTTGCAGCCGTTGGCGACAAGTAAGCCGAGTCGTCCGACGGATTGTTCCTGTGCCTGTCAACTACTGTTAGCTGTGATGATCTGCGAGCAGTGGTTGCAAGGCTGCAAGGCGTCCAGTTGCGACAGAGATTTTAATGAGTATGATTGGTTGTATCGTAGGATTTGAGTCTGGGCGAGTTTGCCTCACAACGACGTCACGACGACTAAAACATGTTTTGATAATTTTTATAGCTCCACAATTATGTTTCTTCACAAAAAAGAAAGACAGAGAAAAATGTAACAAAGTTACGGAAGTTGAATAACCGGTTTGTGACGTTGTTGGTTTCGAGGGCAGCGGCCAGACTGTCCCGTCCGGGATTAACGGTTGTCAGTTTTGATGATGTCATTTGCCCTGAATTGAATCTCACAATCGGTTCCGGGATCTTGGGCTGGCTTGCTTCTTGGGGCGTGTAATTCTAGATTTGTCTAGCAATTAATTGATGCTACAGTATCAATTGTTTTGCACATCGCATTGAGGCTTGCTGCTTGGCAATCTTACACAACGACGTAATTCTCCCTTGTAGACGAGGTCTCGCTTACTGATTGCCACGGAAAGCGGCGATGTTCAGGTCGGAGTTGAATAGCTCCGAATCAGCTCCTCATTGATACGCTGATCGGCCTCAGCTTGGGCCCTGCAGATAAGATCAACGACGGTGAGAGTTAGATGTGGGTGTCGTTGATCTATTCGGTTTTAGTTTGCAGAAATAATTTACTTGCCAATTATGACATGGCCAGGCCAGGGCTTGTTTGGTAAGGCGTACGAAGTAGCTGATGGACCTACATACTCCAAGCGCTGGTATTTACTTCCTCGTCTTATTTCCGGTGAAATTACGACTTGAATACAGAGTATGTTTTTTAATTACTTCATCTTCATCACATTCTAGCAATATGACACTGGAATGTCTCTCAGGTCAAACACGAAACGCGTAGTCAGGTGACATTCATCCTTGATCCCCGCAAACTCAATATCACAAATGCTAGCACCAATCATCTCATCAAACAACGTGACGTGATCTGCCTCGCCTCGCCTCGCCTCGTCTCAGCCCAAACTCACAGCCGCGGACAGACTGTTGCATGCAATGCTATGCTAACCCTCAGCGACGTCATCATTACAGAGTCCTACCATTAGGATGCAGAGCACCAGTCGCTTCCCCAGTCTGGCCCCTGCACCACCCAAACACTCCACCCCAACTCCCTCACCCCCAGAACCTCAACCTCGCCGTCCTAGGCCATCCCGCGCGGGCTCATCGCGCAAGGCCTCGACGAATCACGCCTGCGTGCCGTGTCGCAAGACGAAAACCAGATGTGACGGCAAGCAGCCTTGTGCTCGGTGTCAGTTTAGCAGTAATGTCTGCGAGTACGATACTAAGATTTTATCGGGTGAGAAGCTGAATCAGCTTACTCATGCGTATAATGAGCAAAAGGCCAAGTTGATGGAGAAGGAGGCGAGACTTGTACAGCTTGAGACTATGCTTGCGGCTATGCGTGAGGGGACGGACGCTGAGGCTGCGGAGATTATGTCTTGGGTTAGGATAGGGGAGTCGGTTGGGGCTATCGTTTCCTACATAGAGTCCAAGAGTAATGCTGTTGTTGTACCGCAAAGGTGAGTTTCAAGTGAAGTGCTGTGAATTTCATACATTCTCAAGTGAAAGTGGTCTCATCTCGCTCCAGATGCTTAACTCAGAACGAGATCCATCTCACTCGACTCATACAGGTTTGAAATACTCGATCGTATCTGATTTACTAACCATGTCAGACTCGTCGGAGTAAACCACCAAGCCAAGAGCAAATTCATCGAAACACTCTTCGATAGATCAGAATGGCTCGACGGCACAATCTTCGAAGCCGAAGCCGCCTCGATCGATCTAGGCTCACGTACCCAAAGCTACTTCTCCTACCACTTCGGCAACCTTCCTTTCTCCAGCGGTATAAAAGCAAATCACTACCCAGCCGTAGCCCAACAAGGTCAATTACAGAATTACTACGCCAAACACAACTGGGCCATGATGACAGCCAACGATGGTCACGGTGTTGACTCTGTGACGAAGGCTTGGGCTGATACGCTGAAGAAGGCGAGGCAGTTGGTCACTGAGGGTGCGAACCCGGATGATTTAACGGGCACATTTCCCAGTGTTGCGGCGCTGTTTGATAAGGATGAGTATGAGAATGCTTCGATGATAAGTAAATGGGCTGTGCAGTTCATTTATAGTGCGAGACGGCAGGATTATTCTTTTACGAGTATGGCATCTGTATGGGTTGTTTGGGTTGTTATGAGATGGCAGATCAACCCGACTCCAGAGACTTATGCTGTGAGTTGTTGATTTTTTCTGAAGCTATTTCCAAGTCACTACTTGGCAAGTTCGGGATCATGACTAACTGTGTTGTAGGATATGCCTGATTGGATTCGTCCGACAGAACTTCAAGTCTTTGTTCCTCATATCGATATGTTGGACTGTATGTCATGGCCATATTTCAGGGATTATATCATTCAACACCCGGAGATGCAACATGGTGAACTTCAATGGCTTGCAGCGTGTACATCTGGTGTGCAAGTGCAATGGGACGGGACCATCGAAGAAGCCATCTACGTCGATGGAGCAACAGGGCGAAAACGGTTCACACCAGAAGCCGAGGTAAGCTCTCCCATCTCAATACCATTAACCAGTACTGACAAATGTAGGCTGCAGTGAAAGATCTACGGAATTGGTCGCTCGCAGCATCATATCGGGCGTTTATGCCTGGTATAGACGGGAATATTCCTATTAGAACGGTTGGAGATGCTGGAGTTTCATGATGGGAGCATACACGAGCGATTTGATTTGGGAAAAAGCATACAAGAGGCAACAGCATTCGCATTTGGGAGTTTCATCTATAGACTACAGGTATACGGCTACTGGGCATATTGATACACGGGAATGGCAGTACGGAGTCTATTCTTTTCATTCAAGAACACCTATTTTACTTGAGAATTTATTTCTCCAACGATCATTCTGTCATTGCGATTATTCTGTGATTGTCATGAAAGTCGGCGCAGAGCAGTCACTTGAGCCTCCGACCGCAGTGTCTACACTCTTGATTAAGAATGCCGCGTGCTATTCTTTACTCACACCCTGGCAAAACCGTGGATGTGCAGTGCGTATCGCGCTTGCCTCACCAACAAAGGACCGTCACTGATTGCAACGAGGGGTGCAATTCATGTCCTTTCTGTAGAGGCGTCTCTTCACCCGGGGCGTCCGATACAGACAACACGTCCCGCTTGCAGCTTGTCAAGCAGACTCTTCACTCCCACAACCATCGCCCTCCAATCTCTAACATTCTTTTCATTTCTGTGTGCTTCTGTATCCCGGTGTTTGTGTCGTGCTTCAAGCAGCGAGCCGACAAGTCTGTGCAGCTCAGTCCAATGGGATCGAAGCCGGGCAATGCAACACTCCGATTGCCGGCAAGCAACAAATCTTTCTGTAATAATCATATGAAAGCCTCCATCTCAAATTTATGGCAAAGAAAGATCGCTATCAAGAAATCGTCGAGAAATCGCACTGCTCCTGGCAATGCGTGTCTTTACGGCGTCATCCGCAATTAACAGCAAAGAATACGGAGAAGATTCCCAGAAACCCACCGCAAACCTCTTCCAGATGAAGGAATATTCGACAAAGTGCCATTGTAGTGACTCATGAGACGTAGCTATCCGTTGAAGCGAGGATCAGCCGTTTCGAGTATAAATACCCCTTGTCTCTCCCCGAGATCTCTCTTCTCTCCTCTTCTTGTCTCATCTCCTTTTATACACAATACTTTGATCTCCTTTCATCTTGTCTTTCTTATATACTATCAATCTTCGCAGCCATCCAAGCTCTACGTTGGGTACTATCACCTCCGGTGTAGCTTGGAGACGTCTGATGTCGAGACGGAGTACTCTTGCTCCCTCTTGGTGCTCCCACCGTGCCCAAGTCTTACTATATAACATCTTTGCTGGACGTCCCAACCAGGAGCCGAAAGAGCTATTCGACTTTTCCCGAATGCTCTGTCTGTCCATCGAGACAACAGCGGTGGCCCGTTGTAAGTCAAGTCCTGCACTGTTGTCACTCTTACTACATAACATCTTTGTTCGACGGCTCACAATGTAGACAGCTTCAATGAAAAGCGCCGTGAACAAAGGGCTTGCTTCCCCGCCACCTGCGGAGATGAATTCGTTCGCATCTCTCGTCATCCATGCAGGAGATCGGCCTGTTGTAAGTCCAGTCCTGCACTATTGTCATTCATCACTAACAGCTCACATATACTATATACAACCAAATAGCGAAGTGCAAGGATTGCTCGCCTTCTTACTATTGCCCTTTTCTCACACCGACAAGCGAGTACTCAGTGGTGGCCCTGTCATCGTAAGTCAAGTCTTACACCGTTGTCACTCTTAGTACATAACATCTATGTTCAACGACTGACAATGTAGACAGCATCGACGAGAAACGCCGAAAGGACGGCATGCTTTCCCACCACATTCAGCATCGATAGACTCGGTTCGTTCGCACCTCTCGTCTTTGACTGGGTGGGTTGGTTTATTGTAAGTCAAATCCTACGCCGTTTTCACTTCATATCACTAACACCTCTGTATATACTATGCACACTAGTGAACAGCGAAGCGCAAAACGGTTTGCCTTCTCACCGGTGTATCAACACACCAAGAAGATCCTATACTCTCCGAAACAACGTACCTGGTGTCAAGTACCGGGCTCATGGAGATCTTGAAGAAGATTGCTTGGCGGGGGTCACACTTTCACAGGTGATGACCTGATCGCGTTTTGGGTCAAGGACTTTCCCCATTCATCGCCACTCCCACCAATTGTATATATCCTGTGGACGATAATTGCGATAACAAATCCTTCACCACAAGAGCACCCCCCTTTTTCCAGACCTCAACATTCTCAAGTTTTGGAGCAACATGATCTACTCCGGCGACGTGATTACCGAGCTCACAGCTGCTCCGGAGAGGACCTCAATGTTTGATACCGGCGAACAGCTTCTCCTGTACTATGGGAAACTCAACCCCACTAAGCATTTGGCGGGATATGACCTGCTGTAAGTTGAGCAAAGCACTTGTGACTTCTTATCACTGACATCTTCACATATACTATACAGTTGATATCAGTGCATGAAGGAACGAACCTTCGTGCATTTCTCCGGCCTCTACAGGAAGTGCTGGTCCAGGCGACCGCCATTGCGATCTCTGCGGCCCAGCACCGAACATGGACCCTTGCGCCTGTCTTGTAATCACTGATCTGGAATCACGACTGTTTTTATCGTTCGCAACTATGTCGGAAAGATTACCACGAAACTCACTGGAAACTCACCCACCGCAGGTGCTCCTACCCTTGGCAGGCGACCACTGGTCAAACTACAAACGGTCATCCGTAATCTTCTCGCAGAGGAACAATGATTGGCGCAACCCGTGCTGTGCCAAGTCACCTTCCCATATATGCGTTGAACTAATGAGACGTCGTGTGCAAAATGCCACAGTGGACAGCCCCTGCTTTCAATACAGCAAGTGACCTCCGCGCAATGAGCCGCTAAAGCTATGGCGCCTTGTATCTCGCTTTCTGAATATTCATATATGTCGACCTGCTGTCGGACACAGAGACGAATACCAATGCAACAAATGCGTCATGTCGTTCATATCCCACCAAGCAACATCAACAAAATACTGACGAGACCCTTATGATCGCCACCGAAGCCCTTCATACTGATATTCCTACCTACGGACGAAAGAATAAAAGACCATTATATACTGGCTGTTCAGTAAAAGAAGACAGTTATGATAGCTGAAGAACACACTTGAAGTATACTGCAGCTGGAGCGAAAGGGCAGAGGACCACTCCCGCTTTCAGCCTCATACTATATTTATACCACTGCTGGCGGCAAGGCACGCACGACTGCGACTCGGAGAAAGAAGTCGACGATTCTCAGAGTCAGAGGAAGGATCCAACCTTTTTATATGTTCGTTTCATGATCCGATCTCCACGGCAGCGAGGTGCTATAAGCCCTTCAAAAGATGGCCTTTATGTATACATCCAACAACACATCACATTCGCTGGGTCTGCTCTTATCCAACCGGCCATGCCTCGGTCCCGTAGATCGACAATGAACGGAGCGAAGTTCCACGCTTCGCTCTTGCTGGTTGCTATCTTCAATAATGGCCTTGAACGCTTGGTGTCCTGTCCCTCCACGAAGGTCAGGTTGGCCCAGCCGACTGAGTAGCCTGGATTAACCGTGACATGGACGCCGCGCGGATAGCCCTTGTTCGCCCTCATGTGCTTAACGCATTTCCCCTCCCAATCAATTTTGAATCCAGAATCCGCCGACGTGGGCCGAGCAGGCTCCTTCTGGGATGATAGTTGCCCATAACGAGAACGCACCGCTCGTGAGGACGTGGCACTGTTGCTCTTTTGGCGAAATTTGCTATGTGTTCGCGAATTCGCCGACGTGATGAGTGCGTTGGTAAAAGAACGGACGCGCAATATATGCTACTTTGTTCTTTTCTCTCACCTTTCTCTTTCCTTTCCTCTTGGACTGTGTTCAAGCAGACTACTTGCTCCGACTCTTGAACAGCACGCACTGAAGGATGTCACCGATCTCCTCTTCACGGCAACGACGTGTCCAGATACTACTCATCGCTTGTGGTGCATCATCTAGCAAGAGACTACCGGAGACCATCACTTCCGTATATCGATCATGTTTATAACGCAACTACAAGGCCTGCGAAAGCTTGGTGTCGTTGGCCGCAGAACAGTGAGACGTAGCACATTGTTTCGGTAATGTGGTTCGCTGGGCGACTTTTCCTGCCAATGACCAACATATCCTACATCCCAAGCTTTCAACAATTCATATGAGCTACATCAATGGGTCCCTGGGGGCAAAGAACTTGAATCGAATTCTCTTTCAAGAAACCCGGAAACGAGAACATCATTCTCCCGTCTAAGTCTCAGGATGCTACGCAGCGAGGTAGTTGTCGTCTCGGGCTACCACCTCCAAATTTCGACAACAGGTGTGACTGCCAATCTCTGGGAGAAGGAGGCACCGGCTCCTACGCAATCTCGGATCCTGTGCCTTGAGCGTCAAGATACTGGCAGTCCGGCTTATTACCCGTGTCATCATGGCTTCGACCATACCCTGGCCAGTCTTCCCAGCCCTCGTAATGATATGAGCTTTGAGGTGTAGAAGATCCCAATCGCTTTAAATACGCCCAGCGGTGGCCTCGATCTTCCATTCTTCTGGGTATATTTGCTCATTATTTCCCTCGTCACCACTGGCGCTGTCGAGGTGATCGACGGAGTCTACAGTGACCAAGAGTCTGATGGTGGTTCTATTCTTCCCGCGCCCCGTCCTGGTCTACCGTTTAGCCCAGCCTCACCGTGACGAGTACTCGCCATATCTTGGATATCCCACCGAGCCTGAGCGTACCAGGTTACGCTGATCAAGAAGAGGCGTCGCGACATCGTTTGGGTGACCGAGTGTATGTCAATGTACCAGGCCGAAGGCCCTTTCAGCTTGTCTGGCTGTGGGACTCAGCGATGATGGAGATTGGACCATCTCAAAGGTAGATGCAATGAACGTATCGAATGGCCCCAAGCGATATCGCGTTCAGACTGTACTTGCCCGCCGGAAACTTGAGGACAGCAGGTTTGAGTTCACGGCCACTTGGTCACTTGTGCACTCTCCGCTTGAGCCCTCACGGAAGAATCTTAACTCTTCGAGCAAACGTCAGAACTCTTCTGTCGAAATGCTTCGCGATCGCCACGAGATCCTACGTCTACGAATGGTGTTCACAGGCGTCTGTTATAATGGCAGCTTATATATATCCAGACTCACAAAATGAGCCAAAGGCACCTACGTTGCCTCTTCGCTATGGGGAGTGAGCAGTGCCCCTAATAGGCTCCATTTTCGCGGCGATCATAGGTATAAACTCCTAGAAGATATGGAATGGCCTTGTACGGCCTGTGTCCATTGATTCATGAGGAGTCACCTACCTCCAGTCTGCCTTCCGGGCAAGAAACGCTCCTGGCACGCCTTTTCAAGTCTCGATGTGTCTAGGGGCCATCTCTCTTCACCACCAACCCCCTTCATGCCCCGGACTCCTATAGAAAGACCAATGCCTGAGGACGAATTTGTTCCCAGACAATGCGACTTATTATATATTATTTGTGCTTGAATCATCGTGCCCAGGAAGAACGGGCGAATCCTGGCATGACGCAACTGCTGGGAGTCAACTCTCCGGTTGGAGCCAGAAGCGAAGCGCACTCTCCAGGACCGAAAGCCATGAGCTAAGAGATTCTACCTGTACATGTCGCCTCCCATCATATCTTTGCCCTTACCATAAGCTGCAGAGAAGGCCCCTTTGTCGTCCCGGAAGACATTTTATATATACAGAAGTCAATTGAAGAGTCGGTATACAGGTTAGATATACCAACAGCCGGACATCGCCATCTCTTCCTGTTAAGTTGGTCTTCGAAGATCCAGGCGAAGATAGCAACCCCCCGAGGAAGTATTCTGCAGGATGCACTTGCGCGCTATAATCGTCTACACGTGGCCAGAAGGCTGGAGACAAACCATCTGAAACAAACTCATGACATGATCGTTCTCGATAACGAGTTTACAATTCTAGGCCATACTTTGATGGAATTTGCGGCCATCGAGTCCATGACATGGAGCTGCCCCCAACGTCGATATCAGCGCACTATCGAGGCTGCATCACATGGCGATTCTCTGAGCGACGAGGTGTCTAAGGTCTCCTCTGTTCCTGGTTCCTCACACACCAAATATTGCATCTTACAGAAGATGATTACAAGACTTTCAAAAAATCACGTCACCATTAGGGCTTTCCGAGTCAAGCGCAACACATCAAGCTTCTTGTACGTGTGGTCGCCTACCCTAAATTGAATGACAACCTTGTCGTTAGAGAACCAGATCCCATTGCACGGAATTTCAGTCTCCTCTCACCTTCACTCATCGACAATATTGAGGCTGAGCAGGACACCGTCGTCAAAGCATGTGCCATGGTCGAGATGGCCCATCTTGTTTACTTCGACAGTGCTCCGCAGGAGTCAAATAACAAGTATCATGAAACGGAGCTATCGTGGGGTCCAGCTATCGCAAGGCGCTGTTCCGGCCCTGGTCTCATTCTGCTCGCCTGCTGGCGTAGCGTCTAAAGAGACCACATGGGATTGAAGTATGACGAACCCCGCGATGGTTTTCGATACCTCAGCGCGACAGAAATGCAATTGGAGGCTTTGACCCTCATCTTCTACAAATAAACATGGAACTTGAGCAATCTGTCCATGCCGGATGCAGGAGGAATTACTTTTCGCAGTCTGGGCAATGAGCAACGTTTGTTCTTGACATGTTCGAGCATACGACACAATTATATATACGGAAGCTAGCCTTGTCTGCTTCGTTCAATTGGGACAATGCAAAACATTGCTGGCGAAAAACTCCAGAAATGTGATTAAGCCGCCCTCTTCGAGTTCGATAATGGCGCGCTTCGATGGCATTCATCGAGATGATGCTGAAGGGTGCAGCTGACGTCGAAGTCAACAATTATATAGTGGCCAGTTTACCACTTTTGCGACTCCGCTTGCAGACATATTGCTCTCGATTTGTTCATCCCTCACAGAACATGGGGCTGACCGTCGTGGCAAACACCACAGCAAGGAAACGTCTTTTTGCTCCGATTCCCCGTCTTGCTCAGGCCCCGCAACCTCTAGTCAACAGAAATGCGAGCCGAAGCAAGGGGAGAAACAAGACCAGAGTCGAGGCCCGCATGGGTTACTGACAAGACTTGACGAGAACAAGGACATCGAAATGCCTGGTGAAGCTGACGCCCAAGAACAGCTTCTCCTGACAGCGGCACCACACGCCTCTCACCTTCCTCCTGCTGAGCCTCAGGTACAATACCCTGGCTCCATCTCGCTGGCTTATTAAGTGCTTGATGGCCGATACGGACGGTTTGATTGGCAGAAGAATTGCCGCGCTCTCGTCACCATGGATGGAAAACATCGTTTCGAAGATACCGTCTTTGGGCAGCGCGCGATCAGCTCCGGGCTCATACCGCAGCTACTTTACCTCTTTCGCAACGACATGGCATCCAAGCAGCTCACCTTTGCCTTCTTCCGGGATACCTACGCTGCCAACAGCACCCGCCCAGCCCACAGGAACCTAGCCATCTTAGGGTGCCCAAAGCACTGTTACAAACAGCTTGCAAGCCAGCCTAGTCCAGACCACTGAACTTGGCTCCATATAGTATATGTATCCAGACAGCAGCGACACGGTGCTTTCTGTAGATGTTACTGGCGAAGTGTCAGCACATGAGTACGTCTATGACTTTAGACTGCGTAAAGTACTGGACGTTATCACGCCTATTGGAAACAAGACAAATGACGCCAAACTCCACGACAAATTCGTCCAGTACATGCGGGAAAGTAAACCAAAGGAGTTGGAGCATGCCCTCGCCGCCTGTATCGAAGCTAAGCACTTTACTCATCATACCATGCTGCTCGAATTGCATGGCATGGAGGTAGACAACCGTTTTGGTCCAATGACGCGTGACGAGATGGCCGACGATCTCCCGTTTCTTCGACAATTCTTCTGCAACGACTCTTTGCTTCGATTCACTTCGTATTCATGCAAAGCGAACCAGAAGACTTGGACAGACTCGAACCGATTGTATTGAAAGGGGGACTGGGTTTACCCATTCCTCTCTTGGAGTTATACATCCATATTTACATTTGCAGTGGGAACACCGCCACTCTTGTCGTTGGTGGCAACATGACTATATATATGTGATGCGCTCTTTGTTCGAACAGACGGTGAGTGACGGACATCAGTTCATTTCGAGAAGCCAAACAGCCCATCGGTGGATTTGACGGCGAGTATACCCCGGACCGAAGCCATAGGATGGCTATGGAGATCAGTGGCTCATGACCAGTACCGGTCACATATGAGGCCCCAAGGATTGGAGAAGGACATGGGCAATCTGATCAGCTTGAACGGAGGACCGCTCACTCCAAATGGGCCCAAACTACGATATATACCTTGAGGCTATATCATCGGGGTTTATCTTTACCTTAACCGTTTGGTCCCCTGTATGATCATTTCCTTGATCATCATACAATGCTTACGATACTAACGACATACAGACACAACGAGTAAGAGAGCAGATCGCCTCAGTGAGAAAGCACATTGAGTTCATCAAAGTGTCAGTTGTCGCCGAGCAACGACGCAATCTAGTCTACTATTATACAGCAAAGGGAAAACCTTCATCACGGGAGGCAGAGATCGCTGTTAGGTGACATCTCAACTCTCGTTCGATTTATATATATATTATTCCTCAGGCAACACGTACCTCCGACCATAATGGAGCCGCACTCCTCAAGCCTTTTGAACCAGCATCTCTTTGATCGGCTCATCAGAGGCCTACTAGGAAACTGCCATGCGCGCTGTCGCCATTCGTTGCGTTCTTCTAAGAAGAAAGAGCCCATCCATTGTGCGGCCTGTTCCGAAACTATATATTATTCTTACCGCGAGAAATCAGACATCTGCAATGGCGTGGTTGGCTTAGGATTGTATTTCCGATTCACTCTGACCCGAACATTGCTTCGCGGACTTCCAATGGATACAACGCTCTGACTCTACGACACGGGCGAGTCTCCGTAGAGGAGGAAGAACAGACATTCTCGATGTTCACCCCTTGCGAACAAGATAACCTTCGCCACGACAAGTGGAGTGAAGCTATCAACAATAAACTCGGTGTCATGAATGGTCGCCGTGTGCCTCGCGCAAAAGGTGTACTCTTCACCTGGAACAATATCATTGATGTCCAGTACTCCATACATGATCCTAGCCAACGAGATGAGTACCGGTAAGACCAGGACCTACCTCACTGCTGTCGAGATGCGACACAGTCTCTTGGAACTATCACTAGCCTACGTGGCGACGGAAGTTATTTAAATATGCGAAATTTCTCAAACACTACTCAGCAAGGACTGATAGGTCAAAATCGCTTCACCGCACATCTCGATCCGCATTGAACCTGACGCTCGAACAACAGCAAAGTGTTAATCCTTCAATTGACGCTATGTCAAACTCGAGTCTTGGTAATCTAGCTGCCATAACCAACGCGATAGCGGCATAGGCACGCATCGCGGACAGCAGTATGACGTGTTGTGACTGTCTGTGCCTTCCAACACATCTACCAAATTATTCGCAGATCCCCAATCCACGATGTCTCAAAGCGAAGGAGATAGATTTGGCACGCCGACTTGAGCCAGTGTACGTCTTGTTGGAGCAAAGGACCAGACACCCAATCAACCAGTCTGTAGCGAGAGCCTTCCTGCAGAGGACCAGCGACTCAAGGACGAGTTAGCCAAGGCTATACTATATATTTTGGGACCGGCGTAGTCTTCCACCAACACATCCCAGCTCCGCCTCAGAATTCCCAACAGCACGTATCTTCTCACCTTATCATCAGAACATGAGGGCCTTTGTTCCAGCCAGCTATGAGGCCAGGGCGGCGGCAAAATACCTGGCTGTGGTCGTGAGCAAGGCGGTCACAGATATATCGCCCCGATATCTGGTTGCAAAGCCATAATACCTTTGCCTGTAGACCTTGTCCGTTACTGCATGCCGGCTAATGTATAGTATATGGAACAATGTGGTCAAGAATGACCGCGGGATTAGTATATACGTTCTTATCTCCCGAAATACTCATTTCTTTAGAGATACGTGTTTGGGACGACGCCATACTTGCTGCCGAGACTGGTGCTCTTGCTGCTCCGTGCCCGAACCAGCCTGGATGGGACATTCGTACGACAACGGTCGAGTTTGCCCAGACAGCCAAACTCCGCAACCCGCAACACGGAGTCCTGGTGATTCCTGGCGACATGGATCAGTCTGCTGCCGCGGCCCTCGCCTCTCTTTGTCTTCCAGGAGGTCCCAGCGCGTACGGCTGTAGGTTCTTTGATGTTCCTGACAACGTGTTTGGGACGACAAGACGATAACACAAACCCATATCCGGTGTTATGGGAGAGTTTGTGCTGCAACTCAGTCGTCCAGGACTGGTGAACCACTTGAGCGCCTCGGATTCTGGTACACCTCAAGTCCATGTTGGAAAAGGCAGGGTTTCTCATCGGCACTGTCACACAATGGGATTCGGTCTAGTCCTAGAGTCTTCACCGCTATAAATACTGCACCTTCCGTTGGGTCCTCTACATCACCCTCGTGGTTGCCTCTTACCATGGGTTAATATTATCGCCGTTACGGCAAATCCACGATGGGGTTTGGAGATAATCCGTTTCCAAGACTGGGCCCTAATGGGATCAGACACAGGGACCGAGAAGCGTCCAGAATAAACCCTGAGAATTAACATGGATAGTCTAACGACTTTCCATGTAACTAAAGCCTCGGCAATGCAGCGCGCTGGCCGAGCCGGTTGCACTCAGCCTGGTGTGTGCTTCCGTCTATACACGGAAAGATCAAAACTTGAGACCTGCACCGAAAGCTTACAGTAGGATCAGGAATATGGACGACCCGGGATGGAGCTGAATTCTGCATTTGTTTGAGGATAGAGATGGACGAGCCATCTTACCTTCTTACACCCTCAACGCATTGATCGCCGGCACATAGATACACAAGCTTTATATACGCATAGACTTCTTCCGACTTTCTGTGGTTGTCGGGTGACGATCACGATGATAAAGACCAGACACCGGACCTCTTACTTCAGCCGCCTTACGGCGCTGCCGTTGGGTGGCGCACTTCATATATATGTGGAAATCGGCGTGGTCAGCTTCATGATCCCTGTCGTGGACTATAATAGCGGATACGGAATGGTACTTTGTTGCAACCAAGCTCCTGCAGCATCTACAATTCGCTCGCTGCTGCTCCTTATCAAGGCAAGACTGGCTCGCGAAAGTTCTGCACCTAAACTGGGAAAGAGATCCCCGCAGCAAATCACAATATATCGGCATTGCAACTTTTCTCCTTGACAGCACATACTCGAATGCTGCCGAATTGTATTATTGAAGCGCCTCATAGAACGATTGTTCTTGTTTCTATTCTCCTAAGCTTTGTTGCTGGTGCGCCCAGGTTTCGAAAACTTCTCGAGCTAGTGACAATCCCATCTTGCATGCAAGGTGAATGTGTTGACGATAGATGCCGCGCATTGCAACTGATTCGCAGCCATCAGTAGCCCGGTTGAGTCGTCTGAAGCAACGGTTCGACGACGAACGGGTTATAGACGACACCAGCTTGGCCCGGCACAACGTCCCTTCTTCAACACAAACCCACGATCTACTTGAGTGCCCTGCCGTCCATATATCGCATTCTAGCAGCTGTATCTCTCTTCGAATGGGCAGAAAGGTTCATTGAACTCTTCTCGCAGACGAAATCCACCGACATAACGCAGGAACTTCCCACAACGATCAGAACGCCAACCATAGCGGTGGTTCGGAGGATGAATCTGATTGCCGGCAACTTGCGCCAGCCTTGCAGGATGCACAGTCAGACTTCTGCAATTATATAAACACTCGATGTGTTCCGCGATATTGAAGAGTTATGCCATTGAAGAGCCATGATCCTGTGTGAGGAATGGTCGGAGATGGCTCGCAGAAGAAGACGTGGAGGATCGTTCTCAACTCCGAAGAAACCGAGTGGACGGTATCTAAATATTGATACATATATAAGCCTCTTGGCCCGACCTCAGACCTGAGGGCGCAGCTCTCGCTCGACCATTAATATCTACGAGCCCAGATGCTCTGAGAGATCGAACGCATTGAACCGAGGGTTCTGTCAGTTCAGAGGCCACTGAGAACAAACCCGGCCAGCATGTGTGTGCTGCAACTGAGATGTAGCAAAGGCGCTTCTGATCGCTGCCCGGACGATACGTCCCGCCAAGCCCTCAAATTATCATGCCCATGATGACGGAAGACAGTAGCAAGAGCTGAATTGCGAGACAGTGAGCACATGTGTGGCTGTCACTCAAGCTACAGGTTTCATATATATACTGCGAACATTGTAGAGTCGTTCACGCCTATGTCACCAGCAAGCAGGTCCAACTCGCTTCTCGGTCACTGGTAGACTCACCGCTCTAAGATGGCGACCCCCTCATCAAAGGCATGTCCAGACGCATGAAACGCATAGACAAGGCCGGGCGTCACGGGTCTAAGGCTTCGCCCAAGAGCAAAGAGCCCATGCAACAATTATAGTATATATCGTACAACACCCCTGTTTGCCTCCACCACGATCGAAGACTCTGACGTTGACGATGATGAACCGGAGTGTTGGAAGAAGTATAACCTTGAGCCAGATGATGGCAAAGAGGTGGTCCAGCTTAGTAAGTTCTTTGCTATTATTTGGTGGATTGCTTGCTAACCATATAATTCTGACTGTAGTGCCAAATGCCATCTTGAGTTATAAGGTTGACGAAGAAACCTATTCAGTAACGATGGATGTCAAGCTCCCCTCGGGAGAAACAGTGACCAAATCGGAATTCAATGTACAAGACCTAGTTCCTGCCTTACTTTATCAGTAATGGGAGGACCAGGGTGGCCGATACCACGCCACAGGGTTTATACAATACCGCTAATGCCATCCAGCGCACAGAGGTGGAAGGGGATTCCGAAGCCTCCGACCTCGATGTGCCTGGGTGTTTCGCATGGTCGTGCACCGTGTGCATTAACCAGTTTATGGCTACCGGTACGTCGCCAGTTTGCTTCCCCGGAAGGAACCATTTGTGTAGAGACAAAGACACTCGAACGCTCATTTGTCAAACCTGGACCGTCTTACAAAAGGCTATCAGCCCGCAACAACATATCATCTTCCGCCATTGCACCATCTTTCATCATGGCTACTTCACCCAGTACTGAGGTCGAAAATCCGTGCGAGATCATCTAACCTAATACCCACACCCCGTCTTCCGCCATTGTACCCTCTGACTTACGTCAAAGGTAGTCTCCATGGCGAAAAGGAGGAGGGTGAGATGATGTACTTCCACGAACCAGATTAAACTTCGAACAGCGATCGACTTCCGCACCCATCTGGAACATTCAAAGGCCTCCTATTCACGCGAGACTGCTTGTATCATAGAAGCAGAGTTCATGACCCTCCACACTTGTAAAGGAGCGTATCCTACCGATCAACGGAACACACCCTGATGCCACTCTTTCGCCCAGACTTAATCCTTGTATATAGCACCCACAAACATGTCTAGTCCCTGGCCTGATATAGCACCAGCAGGTTCAGCGGACTGCGTTTTCCCTCCAGTATCAGCGCAGATATCACGCGTCTTATCTTCCCCGAGACGTAAAAAAACACGTTTGTGTAGTTTCCAAGGAAGATCTGGCGTCAAGCGTATCGGCAGCCGTCGGTAGAATACGGCTTCTACTGCTGAGCTATAGATCACTCAGATCTGAAAACTGGAAAGTGTGTTCACTCTGAGTGTGGGTTGCAGAGTCATCATGGCGTCGCCCAAGAATCGCCGGCTTTGTCGGTGGCAGCTTACAGCAATGATTGCTGATGGCATGACCAAGCACCTGTCGGTCTCGCTCCTGAATACTGGGTACAAGCGTAGTGTGTATATAATAAACGGACACAGAATCAGCTCTCTTATGAAGCAGAAGAATGGCTCGAAGAACGTGCAGCCACAGCAAGTTGGAAAGTTTGATTGACGCCATAGTCCTGGCAAACCCAGAGATGGCACACATCATGCCAATCTTTCGGGGCTCCCTACCCGTCCTACTATCATCTATATTATATCACAGATATCCTGGCAGTCGAGCACCAAATAGCGCTCTACGGTTGGTCGTTCCTGTTAACCTGTATGAGATGCTCCGTTTCGCTGTTGGAAACCCATTGGGCGAACACACCGTTTGGTTCTACTGTTTGATTCACGATTGCGTTGTTCTTCCTGGGTCTGATCGAGCAGAAGGCGGCCAAGTGGAATGTCGGCCTTGTGAGCAGCCTTTTTACCTCTTTCGAACTTATTTTTAACAATTTCGGGAGTAAAGGCATACCCTGCACCGCCGTTGTAGCTGAAGCGAGCTTGGAGCTACCATCGAGATATGTTTATATTATACTTAACTTGCACGCAATAACAGACCATTGCGGCGACAGCGATTCTGTCGCTCATCATGAGTATGAAGCCACTCTTGCAAAGGCAACAGACAAGCTAAACCACCTGTTGAGCTTTGGCGAGAGGTATCGGCCTTTAGAGAAACGGCGTTCTCATCAAGCTTCAACAATGGAAACACCATTGAGAATACCATACGTCTTGCTGATCCCAGGTCTTCCGTCTTGCTAGAAGGCTGTTCATCAGCCTCCATCGTCCTACCTGTCAAGAGTCCATCAACCCACATACTGCCCTGCTTGACAAAGCACTCGCATCGGCCTGGATGTGGGACCCGGAGTCATCAGACCCAGAGTCACCGGGTGAACCGCCATCCGGCATATACAACAGGATCGACGCCTCCTTCAGCGTGTTTCGACAGTACTTACGCAAGAAACCACCCAGAGCTCCGGGATGCACTCCAAGCTATGCTAGATGCCCGACCTGAATGGGGTTAAACCAAGCAAAGTAGTGCCCTACACGGCACCGCCTACAGATACAAATTTTGTCAACATCCGTGTGAGACTTACTTCTTTACTTCTCGGTCATCCCTCGACGGAGTCCGCTCGGCAACTTCACATCGCTGATGTCGATATTACTCACTTCGGATATATACTGCCCCTCCCTGTCTTTCAGCATATAGGTATAGCGGAACTCGGACCTACCGACGACGGTTCCTGGATCGAGTGGCAATTTCGATTGAACATCTGTTGCATGGCATATTATGTCTCCCCTTTCGCCCACTATTTGAAACCGACCTTGTATACTGGAGGATTATATATCGGGAAGCGTTGACATCAAGCGAGAAGAACCTGTCTTGCTCGTGGTGACTATATCCGACAATATTCCACCTATTGTATATGGAACTCCTTCTTGGTATATGGTGCCCTAGGGTTTAATACCCCTGAGACTACTAGGGCGTAGCCAAGACATGGACGGAATATAGATGTCCTGCTGAACAGGATGGCAGAAGCGGAGACACGGATCCACGACGCCTAGTTCTGTGTCCTGTCCGTTTCCTTTCCATTGCATTCGTTCCCTCCTCTTTCCTGTCCCAGTCATTCTACTATAAAACCCGATAGAAGGTACTGGGGCGTGGTCAGAGCGCCTCCGCGCCAGGCGGAGAGGCTAAGTTGTGAATGTTGCTGAAAAGCACTGGGAAACAATTCCCCCTGGTCATTATCGCACCAAGCGAGGAACCACATTTCTCAACATGCAACGGGCGCTATACCTTTGTCGATCATGGACACATAAGTACTAGGCCCTCTATCCTTTTCGAAGAGGTCGAAGGTCGAGCGTAATATCGGACCAGGAGAACGTCAGTGTTGTCCATCGCCATTTCAAGCTCGGAGGGTTATACTATACTCATGATTAATGGATAATTACCTCTCCACCGAGGTGTTTCTGGTCCTATCGGGATCTATGCCGCGGTACCCCTTAGACCTTGGGGGCGGTAGACACCGACAGACGCAAGAATACCGGCGGCCTTTCGAGGTTTGCGTTGGTCCCTGAGTATTGTGTATACCCGTCGCGGTGCAATTCTATTGGAACACATTCAACAAGAGTACTTTCGCCAGCAAGGCCTTTCCCCTTCTACAAGGCTGAGGAATTGTTAAAGACAGAAACTCATAGCTGGCCTGTGGTTGTATCGGACGCCCGCCCGGAGGCTGCCGGTGGCGCAGTTCCATTCAACTGGCTGGCCGATGACTGTCGGCTGGTAATGATGTAGCTGCGTCAAGTGGCTCCATGAGACATGGCCTTCTCGGGATCCTACATTATTTAAGCCGGCAACATGGCACCGTGCCAATAAGATCTTCTGAATACTCAGACGGCCTGACATTGAGGTTGATCTTGAGGAGAATAATCGAAGGAACTGAGATCTACCGTCAAGGATATTCCGTACTGCGCTGTCTCTACAACAAAGTTTTACAAACCTTCATGCCGCCTGAAGCGGCGCCAGACAAACTGACTGCGACTCCGGTTGGTCGATGCGCTGACGCTAGACTCGAAGGAAGAAATCACCATCTACGATTCCCCGAGTGTTCAATTACTCCATTCGTTATATTTATATATATTCAGCCTAGTCATGCCAATTTGGAGACCATGGAAAACGATTACTCCTTATCGGGGCTTGCTCTATATAAGACCGCCCGCCCTCCGCCGCTCCGACACATATACATGGCGATGTCAACTTCCGTCTAGGCATATAAGGGGTAAGTATCTACCTCTCTATCCCTTAGCGTATCCACGCTGAAATTTATAGATCAACAGCCTCCATGAGTACTGGTCTGATAACGATCAACGGAAGAGGACACGAGAGACCTACTCCCATCTCACTGTGTTCGACGACGACAGAGTCAATCCTCAACTTAAGCCAGTGGTGATCGGAACTGAATCCGCTCACGAGATCACCCTCCGGGGTGGCTTTGACCTCCATTTCCAGGTAAACATACAGACCCGAAGTTCAGTCCTGCGAGTTGTCTAGATATACAACGTATAAGTGTTCACCCACTCACCCCTTGACGCTCCAACACTAACATCTCCAGGCCTTTCAATCTCAACTTTGCACTGACTGGTCTGTCTCCAGACAGATGAGAGCGGTATTGGTGTGTCGTGGTGTTTGCTGGCGATATTCGTTGACGGGGCCAACAAGAGTGCCAGAGAGGATGCTGAGGCTGTTGCGGTCGATGTCGCCAACAACGGTCCAGGGTGGGTGATAACCTGGGAGCAACGCGATCTCCCGGTGCGAACAAAAGAAACCCACGTTCGGATTGGAAGCAATATATGGGTTCTGTCGCATCAGCTCATATCTTCCCATTTTCGGCCAATCCCCGTGGCGGGTCGACACAAATCTTGAACGCCATTGCTTCCGGTGCCTGGGGATGGGCTGGAGTCGATGTTGGAACACGCCAAAGATTTCGCAGACGTATGACTTGCAGCACAATGAATTCTGCTGAGAATGTTTGTGGAGGTAAGCTCAAGCTGCATATCATAGTTCGGAGGGCATCGGCGTGGTTGATCGTGCACGACCGATGAGTTGATCAGAGACTCCTATCGCAGTGGTTACAGCAAAAAGGGGCCAGATATCCCCTCGGATTCAGACATCCATTTCACAAGACGTACAGCACAGCGTCTGGTCTTATCTGGTCGGCAAAATTGCTATTCTGCTACGGGCACGTATCAAGAGACGGGAAAGAAGTTTGAAAGATCTGGCAGGCGTCCCCCCTATCATATTCACGCTCAGCTTTTTTGACTTTCCACGCGATATCTTCGCAATAACCTACCAAGTCACGACACAGAGTCACGCGCAGATAAGCTATCAGAGTTCAAGATTGTCTGTCAGTGGCCAAGGTTATATATACCCGGATACCATAGAGGTCATTGTCGAACGACGACAGACGACATGGCGACTTCGCGAGGCAGTACGACCCCGACACAACCAAACCTTAATCACCAACACCCCGTTCGAGCGTCCAAAATTACAAAAAACCACAGCACTTACATAATCACGACTTCTGTCCTCGAGACGGCCGACAAGATTCCCCACAAAACCAGCCGCCGACCCAAAACACCACGGATACCCAGGATACCCTGTAAACCGTAGTACATCCAAGCCTCAGCATCAACACCAGAAAAAAAGATCACAGAAAAAAAGAAAGATGAGATATAAGAAAAAAAGAAGATTAAAAAAAAAAAAAAAAAAAGAAAAAAAAAAGAAAAGAAAAAGTTAAAATACAAAGACCTAAAAAAAAAGAGAAAAATACAAAAATAAGGTTACAGTTCACAGAAGCGAAACCATCAAGCACAACGACGACCGGACATTGGGCCCAATCGAACCTTCGAGCGAACCTTCCATCCTCCTCCTCCTACCTCCTGAACTTACTACCTCTTCTGAACAATCTTTACATACTAACCTTCTTAGGCGGATTCTTTTTGCTTGATGTTACAAATATATGTACGAGCGTCCGTCAGCAATCGCCGCACAGAGGACGAGAGCATCGAAGACATTCCTTTCGTTTGCTTGACATCTCCTTTTTGCGCCCCTTAGGACTGATGGAAGCTTTCTATATATATCCTAGTCAAGGCCCGAGAACGAGACTGTCATCTCTGTCGCTAATGCACGAGCGACTTGCACAAGGCATGCCATATTGGGGTCTATCTCGACAGGCATTGGAATGTAATCGTCGTCGACCAGACTTTTGATCGGATCGCAACTTGTACAGAAGCTCGACGTTCTCTACTTCTTCGTCTACCGCTATTGGAAGGCCCAGGGTGGGCGATGTGCTGTCACCGGCTTTACAGAATATCGCCCATCCAAGATCTTGGACTACAAGGGTCGTCAGTATGGGCGAGACCTAGGTACAACGCTTTACTTATGCACATTACACAATGCGCCATCTATATGTTATACGCAGCCCCTTTCTACCCCAATCCGAAGCGATTCTTCGTCACTCTTGACGTCGAGGCTTCGAATTGGGATGCCATACTTACACAATACCGTCAAATGACGAGATCCGAGCAGTCACATATAGTCCCTGGCTATCAATAGTGTCAAACGGCAGAGACGGGTTGGTGGAAGATGTCGAGGCCAGCATCAACACGATGATTTCCCCTCACCTCCATTGTCTCGGACGCGTGGACCGCCGACTCAATTCCCCCAAGCTCGACAAGCTCGGTTTGCAGCCTACTCACCCATTCTTTGGACAGCATCAATGGGAGCGGCAAATCTTTTTAGAACGCTGTATTGGAGACCTTCGTTAGTGTCATTCTATCTAACCTCCGTTGTCAACGTGGTGCTAGAACACCACCCAGTTGGGAACAGACGAATCGTTTCCGAAACAAGAATGACAAGGAGGGGACATACTCCACTTTCTCAGCACTACAGCAGGCTATGCTTGCCACGGGCCATATGTGCCGAAGCATTATTGAGAGGATACTGGAAATGAAGTACTATAACTACCAATACGAGACGATGTTTCGACTACTCCATCCAACTCTCTCCACCATGACTATCCCTTCGGGGTATGACCAAGGACGCATCTATTTTGGGGTTTTTTGGAGAGCTGAAATGGCTGACGAAAGTGCCATCACTCGAATGAGTGCTACATCCATCCGTCGACCGATCTGGAGACGCCGCAGTCACTCGTCGACACAAGAGGCAAGAACATAGCGAATCACTGCGATGTCAATTCTCTACTAGAGTCCCAACGCCAGAGTACACCGGAGGTCTGTATAAGAGCTCCAATTTCCGGAGCCGGTGCAGTAAGACCGTCAGACTGGTGATCAAAATGGATCCTAGGAGCTCACTACCAACAGCCGCGACTTCCACAACAAACCATCGAGAGTTGCACTTGTGAACCCTGCTATTACCGCATCCGGTACGGAGATGTCATGCATGTCCCGTGGGTCTGCAAGAAAACTAAGTGCCGCAGCTCCATAGCGATTAGTTCTCCATGGTCTGAGCCTGATATAGCAGCTCAGGTAACAGTATTATGATTTTATATATGAGGCCGTCCTGCGTGGGCCACCAAAGAAGCCCTGATAGACGATACACTCTCTTGTCATGTATCGATACCATCACGACGCACTGTCCCTACTAGAGCCAGTGAGCTGTCTGGATTTTTTCCACCAGTTGAACATGGGGCCAAGATGAATGACGGAGATGACTTGCCTCTATACTATATAAGCCCAAGAGTCTGAGAGACCATGTGGAAAACCACCACGCGTCGAATATGGACATATGCCAATGATCCGATTGTGTCAATTGTCTATGCAAGGGCGACCGCGAAGCCTGTTCCTGACAGATCATGAACAGCCATCCCTCAATGACTTGGATCCTCAAAACTATATAGAACACCCCAGCTGCGGGAGCGGTTCTCAAGTACTAGCGCGAGGAAGACCAACTAGCCGAGGCTGTGACATGCCTTTCGGAGCCGGCCCTGGATAGGATGCTAAGACTCAGACTCGAATCGGTCTCATCCCTAGATCCCAGTCTTCCAGTTGAAACCAAAAGAAGTGCTAAAACGGAACACATCAGCATCTCGTTGAGTTATATGAGTGTTACCTCTGCAGGGGAAAGTCCTCCCTGTGCACTACGCTAGACAGACACGTCAAATTTGTCCAGGCAGTTGTACTGGGTGCGAAGGGCTGCGTTGGAAGGACCAGCAAAGCCCTTTCCTCATCGTCTATATATATAAACCCTTTACCAGCGAGTGCCAGTGTGTACCATTGTTGTTATATCGGCATCTTATTGATTGACATCACAACATGAAAACAAACTGACAATACTGTGGTCAGTTCGATCATGACTTTGGTGAGAGCCCAGTGCGATGGGTGGTTGTCTTTGGGTGGTTCTGTGGTAGACTTGTTGCTTTTCCTTTGCCTGCTGCGGATATGTCTCGAGCAGACTTCTATATCTCTCGCCTCTCCTTTCACTCCCTATCTCGCGTCAATGTAGATCATGCAATCGCCTCTACCTGTCTGTTCTTATTCAAGATTATTTCGCGTCACTGCAACGTTTGAATACACCCACGACAGCACCCTAGTCCTGCCCAGATATTATATTTTCACTGCGACGACCGGAACAAACAACACTCTATCCGGCTTTCATTATATACAGAGAGCCACATTACCCCAATCTCAAATATGCCGCAGTCAACGTCATTCCTTCGAAGGAGGACATGCGGCTGATCAAGTGGCCATCAGCTGGAGCAGGTAATAGTGCGATGCCAGAAGGTGCGCCGCCAGTTGCAATCTGAAGACTCCCTGTATCACCTTCACGAACATACGGTTTCCAATGTTTGGGTGGTCCAGGCCAGACAGATGCTGGTCAGCAACGTCGGCGGTTCGACAAGCTACGATACAGAATAACCTGGATGGTATGGGCGAGCAACCAAATTTTCAGCTTCTGTGTGCATCAGGTCTTGGAGAAAAAGAACTCACGAAGTCATGAATACCAGAAGCCACGGGAAGACCAGACAAGCTAACACCGCCTATGGATTTTCAATCCAAAAGTGTAGAAATATATATTGAGCGACCCTGGCTGGATTGCCGGTGTAGGATGCGAGGTCGTCAAGCAAATCTACACGGATATGCACCTACGTCGTGTCTGATTTGTCTCCTGCAGCTGCGATACAACTACGGACCGATAAAAACCCTCTGGTCTACATTTACCAACAGTTTTGCGCTATCTTCTCTCGTCAATTCATCGCAACAATGACTAACGCTTCCCCC